>ML742062.1:0-29822 GCA_009193465.1 Aspergillus avenaceus
TTTGCCCTGGTAGAAAAAAAAAATATTTGTCCCCACAGCGGATATTAGTTGTTTGTGGATCCCTAAATCTGTGGACCGTCAGGTTGTCATTTCTGTTTAATAGTTGTGTGTGAATTGGAAAAGTACAACTTTTGAAATGCAGGTTATGTGTGATGAATTGAGGCGTGAGGAATTGAGGCCTCCTGACTCCAAGTGCTGGGTGCATGCATCTTGCAGATATTGCTTTTGCGTGTACTTCCTAGTTGTTGGTCCCTGGGCTATTTTTGCTTTTTTTTTTTTTTTTTTATGTTCTACTCATGTATTCCTTGTTGCCGAGTTGCATGTACGATGTTTTCTTGAATGCCAATCATTGAATCACATAGGTAATGGATTCCTTTTAGTACAGGGTATTTTTTTTTTCTTTGGTGATTTATTATTAAGCTCGACAGCAAACTAGGATTACGTCTGCTCCTGCTCACCCTCCTTAATATCCACCTGCACCTGTAGCCCTGGTCCCGTGTGAGCCTTTGCCTTTCCATCCACTCCGTAATCGGCGGTTGGTAGGACGCAAACCCACTGCAGGCGGTACTTCATCGCCAAACCCCGATTGGAAGAGGGGCCCTCCTCTCATGCCGTGGAGTTGGGAGGCTTCGTCGCTCTTGAACCCTTCCCCATCTAATGTGGCCCGCCATAGCGTCCGAAGCGATGCGTTCCACTCTTCAAGGGATCGCAGTCGATCCACGTCACTAGCGCTCTCCACGATAACCGTTCCATTTTCTTGATCAATCTTCGCGTTGAGTTTCTTGTCTAGGATCAGGAAACTTAGAATATCCTGCACCTCTGGAATAGTGATTTTAATGTGTTTGCTGATGAACGTCAACGTGAAACGTGTGTATGGTGCAATCAGCTTCAAGACAGCCTTGGTCCGCATGTTCCGGCTAACCTCGTCAATATTCTCCGCAATAAAGGGATCCGCCAGGACATCCGGGTTTTTGCTCAAAATTGCTTCATATGCGTGAATATCATCTCGCTGGAAAGCGTCCACTAGGTCAGTCATGGCCGAGATGCGGGGATCACTCTTGTATGGCTTGGTTTCCTGCGAATAGAACGGATTGATATCGGATTTCATCAGCATGGTGGTCAGCACCAAGTACTTGAGAACCTGGATACGTTGCATCGAACCCGCCTCGTCGTAGTTACGGAATGATTCGAAGAAATCACTCTGCGCCTCTTCCCAGTTCTCCTCACTCATGTGCATTTTCCCTCCACACTCTCGAATGATGCCCATGATCTTCGGGTGCGGTACAGCTGATCGCACGCGAAGGGCTCGTTGGTACAAGGCCTTGAGTCGTTTGTTGTTCTTTGTCTCGGCGTACATCTGAATCTCCAGTGCATATAACTCCAGTAGATATGTTCCTTTGCTGGGATCATCTGACCCATCTTCACGTTGGCATGCACGATGCAACTCTCGCACCTTCTTACTCAGTTGGCCGTACTCCTTGCGTTCGAGCCATAAACGAGCCAGTTTTATATTGGTTTTCAGCCATAGACGTTCATTGTTGGTATTTTGAAATGAACGTAACGTCAGTGAATAAAATTCTTCCATGCACTGGTAGGCTTTGTCATCGTCCGAGCCCTTCTCAATGTAATCCAGCATGTTGTTGATAGACTTTTCGGAGTAGTTTCGTGTAACGGCGGATTTGACGTAGGTAAGGAGCTCTCTGTAATGTTCGACAGCCTGAACCAATCAGCACGACAACATACATGATGAGTGAGGGGGGGGAAGGGAAGGCCTACATCGCTATACCGTCCCAGCTTGAATTCAAGTTTGATAGCTTGCTTGAGTCCTTTGAAGCCCCTTCATGACATCAGCTATCCGATCAAATCCTTGGACAGGTGCAGTAGAGATTCACCAATCGCCTTTCTCCTGTTCTAATGCTGGTACTTCCAAGAACTCGTCGATTGCCTCCTCCGGGTTATCTATCTTCATTTGTTTCGCATTGTAATATTTATTCTCGATCCCGATGTCTCCCGAGTCATCTTCGTCTGCATCTTCGTATTCGAAATCATACCTATCGGAGATGGTCAATCGACCTTGGTCAGAGTATCAACGGATGTAAAAGGACGCACTCTTCGTCACCAGAATCCTGCATGAAATCATCGTCTGACATGTTGGCTGTGTCGGCAAGGTTCTGTCAATGCGATCTATAAGTTATTTGGATCAAATAATGTTATTTAAAGATAAGAAATCGATTTTCGTAATGATACACGTGAGACTCGTTCAGTCGTGGCCGATTTGGAGCATGTGAGTAGTGGGTGGTTAAAGAGTGAGAGAGAGACAAATGAAGCTCCCGCCTATCGGAGGCCGGGGCTGTCAACAATTCTTTGGTGTTCCCCGCGCTACGGCTGACTTTTAGTCTTTCGATGGGTCCAACCGTCCTTTTCCAGTCGATTGTTTTCTGGAAATTCTTTTTCTTTTTTATGCTTATTCTATTTCGAGTGATATTTAATTTGAATGCTATTTAAAAAGTTAATATGAGAAACTTCATTTTACATACACCATTTCAAATTACATATGATCAATATTGCATTAGGGTCAATATCTGCAACATCTTTCACATAAGCCACAATATATATCCACACATCTAGCCTGAAGCCACAATTGCGGGACAATAACGTCACCGATTTTTATTATCAAAAATAGAAAAAAAAATAAAAAATAAAAATAAAAATAAAAAAAAAATAATACACAGATTATGCATCGATTGATAGTAGATATGGCTAAAGTGCTTTTACAGGTGTACAAGTTGATGATAAAAAACTGTGTACAAAGTGGTGGGAACCGGTTGAAGTGAAACCACACAAATGGTTCCGATAATTGTTGCACCACTACTTCAAGATAACTGCGTCTTAATATAGGTCGTGGACAATTAATCATGACAACTAATTGCTCCCGACCGTGCTTTATAATAACGTGGTGGGCTGGACTGTTCTTAGTGACGATGATAGACCTCCATTGGGGCAGTGGAGTCAAGTCTTCAACCTATGACAACATGAAGTGGCCCTAGAAACAAATCACTCTCAATTCATGGCAAATTGCTTCATATATCCCATGGTTTTGCCTACAATATGAAGGAATGATTACAGAATGAAAAATTTAGAAATGACCTGGAATGATTGAAGAACAAAGAATGGAAAAGAGAGAAAAAAAAAAGTAAGATCTTTTTTAACCATCTGAAACAAAGCTCTAGCTCGAAGCTTGTCCATAGGTATGTACCAAAGGATGAACCCCATAAAATGGAGCACGCTTGCGGAGACCGCAACCACCACAGTTGCGACACAAAATTGTCACATTGTTGTCAATTGTTTCACCAGATTTGAAATGCATTGAGGCTCTAGGTTCAGGCACCCGATGAGGCAAAATTCGACCTGAGTCCTTGGCAGATGAGGATCGTCTCATTCGCTGATCCTTTTTAAGGATCCGATGACATCGACTCTGCACGGCCCCAGTGGCTTTTAATCTTCCTAACCACCAATGCCACAATCCTTCATTTACTTGTCACCGAACTGAGGAAAAAAAATTCCAAAAATAAAATTAAAATTATACCAAGGTATTCCTTTTCTCAACCTCAGATTTATCCTATTCATATATACGTCTACAATCTCGTGGCACCCATTAATCGAATCGGTTCCCACCCCTTATCTCCGTTACTTGCGCATACCGAACGCATTATTTGGAGAGACATTTATTCACAATGGACCTGTGTGGACGTCAAAAAGTTGTTCGGCGCAAGATGGTGCTTCTGTTAGTGGACCGACATCTTCTTCATGATATTGCAATGGCAGACTTCTAATTTATGGCTTAGAGGTGATGGTGCTTGCGGCAAGACCTCGGCTTTGAATGTGTTTACAAGAGGGTAATTGCACCATGTCCAACCAACCCCTCTTCTTGTGCTTACGCTCACTGACCAATGCTACTTAGATTCTTCCCAACTGTCTAGTAAGGATCGCTCTTTCTCCCATGGGCTAAAATGTTTTGTGGTATTAATTTTGCGACCCCTGTGTAGCGAGCCTACAGTTTTTGGTACGTGCGCGGCCCCTTCATTTAACTCAAATACACTTGCTGACTGTAACTGCCCACAGAGAACTATGTCCACGGTACTTGCCCTCGACCTTTACTCTGCTGATATTCGTACTCATACCTTCTCAAGATATCTTCGTCGACAATGTACATATGGAATTATCGCTCTGGGACACGGCTGGCCAGGAGGAATTTGATCGATTGCGTGCGCTGTCATACGAGGACACGCATGTGATTATGCTCTGCTTCAGCGTGAGAAAACCTTCGGGTCCAGGTTCCAATGGACAGCGGCTGAGATACTTGGATACAGGTCGATAGCCCGGATTCGTTCGAAAACGTCGCAAGTAAATGGGTTGACGAAATCTCGGAGAACTGCCCGGGTGTGAAGATGGTTCTGACGGCACTTAAGTGTGACTTGAGGAAGGACGAGAATGAAATTTCCAACCCGAATGCCATTGCATATGAGCAAGGTCTCGCGAAGGCGAAGGAGATCGGCGCTGTGAAGTACTTGGGTAAGCGTGACACATTACCCCTAGGAATCTCTTCGGTGCGAAGCTCTAACCACATAAAACAAGAATGCTCCGCCGTTCAGAATCGCGGCATTATGGAAACCTTCTACGAAGCGGCTAAGGTCGCCCTTGACGTAAAGGCTAATGGATCTAACGGATCCAAAGAAGGATGTGTAATCCTGTAACGCCGCGCGCGCCGCGGTCTCCAGTTTATTTGACGGTTTCAATCGTTTGTCCGTATACCCATATCGATTTGTTCTTCTTCCATTTGTTGGTGGCTTGACTTTAGTTGTGCTTGCTTGTTTGTCAGGTACGATCCGGCCAACTTCAAGCCTTATGCTACTCATTTTGATTTCTTTTTTTTTTTGTTGATTGTGTTTTGCTCTTCAGCCCGCTTGATTGGCTACCTGCATCTTTCTCTTCTTGATATATACTTCAATCCTGTTCTTTAATCTTGTACGCCTAATGCCTTGGAGGAAAACGAACTGGCCCAGTTTGAAACGGACAACCCTGAACTTATACTATTCAATTGGTTTATATAGCCCGCAGCCAGTTACCGATGGACCAGGCAAGGAACGGAAGATTTGTGTCTGTATGTTATTGTTAGACTAACAGACGTGTACTATTCGCCAATGATGATTCTACCGGCTCCTCAACCTCTGCCGAGAGCCGCTGTGCATAACCAATACATTTTAATGTCGGCAACCAGCACCGATCTATAAATCTTAGCAGCAGTCGTTGACCTTAAATACCCCAACCGTTCACAAAATCATAGAAGCTCCTTTTCTTCAACGCTATACACCTCCTCAATGCCCTCTCCTGTCTTCCCATCACAGGAGAAATCCCTATTAACCCGTTCTACAAACGCATTCACAAACCGACCCGCCACCTCCCCAATCCCAACCCCAGACACCCCCTGGCCCTCCAAACTAGTCGCTTCCCTCCCCTCAAGCCCACACGGCACGATCTGCTGAAACCACCACATCGGCTCCTCCGTCACATTAAACCCAACCCCGTAGCTACTGATATTCCGGCGCAAATGCACCCCAACCGCAGTAATCTTCTTCGACTGCGTCCCCTCCTCCTTCGCAGGAACCCACACCCCCGGGTCCTCCGTAATCTCCCCTTGTACCCCGTACCCGCGCAGCACATCCACGACACTATTCTCAAGCACCCGGATATGACACCGCGGCGTGAGCCCTAACCGTCGCAGATCGAGAATCGTATACGCCACCATCTGCCCGGGGCCATGGTACGTCGTCTGTCCGCCGCGAAGCGTGGGGTGGTATTCTGCGCCGGTGGGGGAAGTAAGGAGGGAGCGGATAGGTTCTAGCGCCGGTGGCAGCGACAGTGTGCTTTTGGGTGGAACGGCCGTGTTGGAGGGCGGGAGGTCGCGGCGCCCCGTCGTGTACACTGGGTTCGGGGTGAAGGTTATAATTGTTGGGTCTGGGGGCGTAAGCGGGGAGCTTGTGGATGGGATTAGCTTTTTGTGGGCGAGGAGTCGCGTTGTCAGGGTTTGTTGGAGATTCGATACTCGTGCGAACGAGGTTATGTCTGGGATGTGGAGGTGGGCGAGACGCATTGTCTTTTTTTCTTTCTTTCTTTCTTCTTGTTTGTCTTATTCTTCTGGTTGAGTGGTAGGTGTTATGTCGGAAAGGAGGTTTATATTCTAGTGGGGGGTTTGTGGTTGTTTGTCTTGCGGGCTATTGGAGTGTAGATTACTGGTGGTCAAAGTTGCGCTTCGGACGATGTCATCGGCCGCGGAGACCGTTCTATGAGGTCATGTGATCATTTTGGTATTGGTCGGTCGACCTTATCTATAACTAAGATCGGGTATGCTGGTCTTTAATGCTTGTTCATGGACTAGATCTCTACTGGTTTTATGGATAATTTGGGTAACTATTGTGAAGTGACATGTGGAAGCTTGGGGTGGTCGTTGGGCTTAATGCCCGATAAATGTTGAATGCTGACTGATTTTTGAGATTGCAATGCTATCATCATATCATACACATGTTCAAGAGAACAAAATCCAATACATGTACATCGTAATGTTTTATCTGCAGTAACCTGGTAGAAATATGTGCTGATACGGTGGGGGCAATAATGAGATATGAGGCTATTTAAAGCTACTGCGACTCCAAAGTCCCATTGACCAGGGCCGTTGGCTGGTCGTGACCATCTCTGACGACCTGCCAGTCACGGACGCCTCCCTTCCAGTCTGCGATTCGACCCTCACTGACTCGGACGGTAACGACCCGGACATCCTCATCTATAGACAGACTCTCCCGCCTCCGACCCGGTTGCAGCTGTTGTTGTTGGCCGAAGACACTCATTTCCTCTTCAAATGTATTGTTCTCTAGATGTCTCTCTTTGTACCAGGCCTCTTCCTCACTGCCTGGTTCCAAGAAGCGGGCAGAACCGGTGATGGTGGTAGAGATACTCGACAATGCGCTTGTGTTCAGATTCAACAAGAGACTGGCCAAGGAGGACCGAGTCGCAGCTGGCGGCGGGGATCCCTCCCGCTGACCTCCGGGGTTGGGAGCACGGGTGGGCGGACGGTGTGACACCCAATCATGCACAAGCAAGGAAACTCGCGGATTGGTCAACAAATGGTTGGTCTTGCGAGAGGAGGGATTTGTAGTCATAATGATCGTGGGATATGGGTCATACGGCGTTGAGGGCAGGTAGGTATAGGACATGAGTGAGACATGGGGTGTTAATCCGTCGCATGTTGCGAGGTGAAGCTAATACTAACATCAGCAATTCATGTTATATGATAGCATATGTGACGGTTCCCAGAAAGATTAGTATGGACATACAAATCGGGAGTTTTTCAAGCATGCGATGACTTCTGGAAGCAATGTAGTCGCCACATGAGGATGGGTAGTGGTGGCTGATGCCTCGTATGAGAGGGGAGGATTAAGAGAATCCGCCATAGTGTTGACAAACAATGTATTTATTTACACCAAAGGTCGCACAATGTTGATGAACTTAGCTATGAATGCAAGGCTAAGCCGCTAATGAGAGGAAAAGCAAATGTTCATACGAGCTGAATGGAGGGGAAGAACTCCAGCTTGTGGCGGGAACCCGACGGGTCGTAACCGCATTGGGCCGGACGCCCTAATTCGGTCGAGCTTGGATCACTAAGCGGCTTTTATTTGGTTTCGACGTCATTGACCTGACCCTAACAAATGACAGAGCTTCTTTTCTACCCTTTCAACTCTTGTAGATCCCGTACCTTTTTAAACAATAATCAGATTATTAGGGTAAAATAATGAGACATTGCTCAGAATGATCTGCTGAAAGAATACTCGGGAAAAAATGATGAACATTTTGATTTCGTCATGATGGTCTCAATTATGGAGTCGCATGCATTAATGATCGACTAAAAAAACGTAACCATGCAACAAATTATCCAGCATCCAGGAAATCAGATTTATACGGTCATATGTTTCTCACCGACTACTATTGGTGTCCTATAAAAAGCTCCGGGCGGGTGTGGCCAATGGGTGGTTGGTGCCGTGACTTGCCAGAGTTACTAAAGACCAGACCTTTTTCCCCGCACTTGAAGCTGCTTCTTCCCCAGCTTTCCTCTTCCTCACATTCTTCGCCCATCCTATCAGCTCACTGAGCATCTGTATCCTGTGTGCCATCTAATTTGCTCTTTTCTTCAGCCTACAGCCTGTCACTACCCGTGATCATTATCCGGCTGCCATTGCCTGGATCGACACTTCTCCGCTTAATTGTTCGCTGATAAACAAGTAACTGCTCTCATTTGATTCGAGTGTTACATCTGCAGCGGCCCTCCCTTTCAACCGACTGACCAAACGTCGCGTGTTAACTCCATTTTATCCCTGTCCCTTTTGTCTGTGCTACACTTTTCCCCTCTCTGTTAAGGAACCCCCCTCTTGTATTCGCACAATCGTGCCTGATATTTGTCGCTTGTTGTGGTCTCTATTGGGCCTCGAATACTGCCCGAGGATATCTGTTGTTCCGTGATCAGGTGTTGTTTTCCCCCATCTTTTAACTAATCCTGTATTGTTTCTTCCTGTTTGATCCATACCATTTTACCCTCGGCAACGTTTGTAAAACACCCTGATCTGAATCAATTGCAAGAATGCTCGCACCACGCATTCTCCGACCGGTGTCCTCGCTGGTTCGGCCCTTCACCTCCTCTGCCTCTGTTTACCGCTCCCCTTCTATTCGTGACATCACCCCTGAATCTGCCGAAGAGTTTAATCTGCGTCAGAAGGAATTTCGCGAGAATTTGGAGGTCGCTCGCAAGAAAAAAGAACAGCAAGAGAGTCAGTCTGTCGATGCTTCTGCTTCTGCTTCTGCATCATCCCCTGTAACCCGTGATCGTCTCCGTGAGTACGCTACCGCTCCCACTGCTCCGGGTGCGAGCAATGCGAGCAGTAACCATAGCCCTGCTGTCTTTGACGCTGCCCAGGTTCTTGATAATAAGGCATTGGGCTCACTTTCTACCCACCGTATTCTAGGAGATGAGCAACAACTGGAGGCCAATCAATCTCCCAAACGCGGCCCCTTGTCGTCGTTGATCTACGGCACGAAGGAAGGTCAGCAGCTCGACAAAGATATCGAACGTTCGTTCTCGCAGGTCCTCGCTCGCGGTAAATACGTCCACTCGATCGTCCTCCACGAAGTGAAGCCCGACAAAGTCGAAGAATATGTTAGCCTGGTAGGAGAGTGGTATCCCCGCATGGCTGGCACAGAGGAGAACAGAGTGAATCTCGTGGGAAGCTGGCGGACCCAGGTTGGGGATAATGACACATTTGGTAATTCTATGCAAAAGTTTCCTCTTCTATGCCTTTATCTGAGCACCCAGAAATCTTCAATATTGCCTGAGTACTGATGGTCGACCTGCAGTCCACATCTGGGAATATCAGCGATATGAGGGCTATCATGCATCCCTTCACAACATTTCCTGCCACCCAGAGTTCCCCGAGTTTGATAGGAAGCTTAAGAGCCTGATAAAGAGCAAGAAGACGTCGTTGATGCAGGAGTTTTCTTTCTGGCCAACAACCCCACCGCGACGTCTGGGAGGTCTCTTTGAACTTCGGTCCTACACCCTGCACCCTGGCAATCTTTTGGAGTGGGAAACACACTGGCGACGTGGTCTCAGTGCCCGCCGTGAGGTCATGGAAGGAGTCGGTGCTTGGTTTGTTCAGATTGGCGATCTGAACACCGTGCACCATCTGTGGCAATTTGCGAACCTGGAGGAACGCAAGATTCGTCGGGAGCAGTCCTGGGGCATCGAAGGATGGGCTGAAACGGTGCATAAGACAGTTCCTCTTATCCAGTCCATGCAGAGCCGGATCCTGATCCCAATGCCATGGAGCCCTGTTGGTTAAGCCTGGGATGTCTTGGTATCTAGTTGATCTGCGATCAGAAGCACGGTTAGGGTAGACAGCGAGGCAGGTTCATGACATGTTTCTCCTGAAAGGAGACCGTACATCAGGGCTGTAGATGGGTGGCAGCTGATGAGGCATGCAATATGGAAGGACCTGGAGAACTGAGTCTTCCGATGTTTCGAGGGGGTGCGATCGGTCGATTACTGTTCGAGTTTCGGGCAATTTTCTACGGAAAGCTTGGTCGCTCCACTATCCGTTATCAAATCCAACTAAAGAAGCCATGGGGCTCTTAGTGTATCCAAACCACACTAGCATTTATCGTTCCATTCAGCATTTGTATCTAGAAGTATATTCAAGAACACCAGTTTCATCGAACTTTCGTATTACATTTCCGCCGCAATTCAGTGTAACCGATTCCTGCGTGTCTTCAAATGTTACCTCGGGTTGCCTGCACGCTGCCTCTACCCCACTTTTGTGTCCAAATTATCGACGATCAGGAAAAATGACCGTGACGTGTGGGAGAACACAAAAAGTCTTGGGAGGGTCTAATCTCCTCAACAAAACAATGGATCAGCGAATGAACGGACACACGTGGGCTGCCAATGCTGGCCAAAGGAACTCCACTGAACTTCAATTCCAACGACTGAGTACAGAGTATGGTAAATTTCGCTTGAATTCTGTTGTCAGTCCCCGCGCGGCATTCCTTGCGAAGGATGGATTTTTTGCCCGGCAGAAAAATAAAATTAAAAAAAAAAAAATAAAAACAAAATGAACAATAAAAACCTACTAAAATTTTGGTACTAAAAAAGAACATCAATCAACAATTCGTGCGCGCTGTTTTCTTGTGTCTCGCGTTTTCTTTCTCTCTTTTCTAATTTTCCTTTACCTCCTCTTTTCTCTTCTGCAGTTCGGTCTTTTGGTATATTCAACAGGCCCAACTGTACCAAGACTTCCCCCCCCCTCCCCCTTTCCTCTAGTTCGCCTCACCCCTTTGCAGTGACACCTTACCTAACTTCCCTTGGTTATACCGCTGTTTGTATAAATTTTCGCCAACAGGAAAAAACAAAAGAAGAAGAACAAAAAGGGTTTTATCTTCCCCCACGTACTCTCCGTAGCCAAACGGAAAACCAACGAAAACAAAGACACCCCCAAGCAACATGGTGTACATCCGGCAGCATCAACTGCCCAAATTGAAGGAATACCGCTATGCGGGAGTCGATCATTCGCTCATAAGTCGATATGTCCTCAAACCATTTTATAACAATTTTGTGATCAAATGTTTCCCCATGAGCATGGCGTGAGTAGTTACGCTTTCTTCCACCTCATCAGTACCTTTTTTTTTTTTTTTTTTTTTTTTGCCTGGCTAACAGCCTGCTTGCCTTAGTCCTAATGCCGTAAGTTTTCTTTGTTAAATGCTCGCCTGTTTGATGGCAGAGAATGAGAAAATAACTGAGGAACTGGTAGATCACTCTGACTGGCTTGTTCTTTGTGGTAATGAACTTTCTCACCATTCTATGGTATAACCCTTCTCTAGACCAAGATTGTCCGTCTTGGGTCTATGCCAGCTGCGCCGTTGGGTTATTCCTGTACCAGACCTTCGATGGAGTAGATGGTATCCAAGCGTATGTTTTCCAGTTCTGCTACAGCGGTAGACGTTGTCACTAAATGCTGGTTTACAACAGGCGGAGAACTAAGCAAAGCGGCCCTTTGGGCGAACTCTTTGATCACAGTAAGGCAAAGCTTGCTGCTAAAGAGACAAACATTCATACTAAGGCATTGTTTTACCCGCAGGTGTTGACGCATGCAATACCGCTTTGGGAGTGCTGATCTTCTGCGCGGCCATGAATTTCGGCCAGTCATGGGCTACCGTTCTGACCCTCTGGGGGTGTATGTAGAAATTCCCAGACCATTCCGTTCAAGAATTAAACTAATGCGATGCAGCAACTATGACCTTCTATGTCCAGACCTGGGATGAGTATTACACCCAAGTGTTGACCCTAGGAATCATCTCCGGTCCTGTGGAAGGTGTTTTGACGCTCTGTCTCGTCTTCGGTCTTACGGCTTACATGGGAGGCGGTAGCTTCTGGCATCAGCCGATGTTGGAGACTATCGGTGTTCCAAAGCTCGAGGCCATCCCAGAGCAAGTATATGATATGCCCTTTACGCAGTGGTATCTCGTTTACGGTTCCGTTGTCCTCTTCTTCGCCACAGGCTCAAGTATCGTGCACGTCATGCAGACCCGGAGGGAACGCGGCCAGGACCCGATTGCGCCTCTACTGGGCCTGCTTCCTCTTGCAGCAATCTGGGCGTTCGTACCCGCATACTTGTACCTGCAGCCGACTATCCTGGAGAACTACATGGTTCCATTTGCCCTCTATGTGGGCTTGACGAACGCATACGCCGTGGGCAGAATGATCATCGCGCATCTGACCAAAACCAGCTTCCCTTACTTTAACGTGCTTCTTTGCCCTCTTGTTTTGGCCGTCCTTGACAGTGCCGGTCCGGTGCTCGACTTATGGCCCAGCGCACTTGGAAGCGAAGGTGGCCAGGTCGCATTCCTTTACGTGAGTCTGGGACTGGCGGTTGGTGTCTATGGAAGCTTCATCGTAAGTTGCTCAACAATTGGAGATGTCGTGTCGCACAGTACTGATCGGGTCATAGCATGATATCATCACCACGATATGCGACTATATCGATATTTGGTGTTTGTCCATCAAACACCCTTACGTCGAGGCCCCGGCCGCGAATGGACAAGTCGACGCTGCTGCGAAGAAGATGCGGTGATCGGAGCGACATATATTGATCCTCTATCGCATATGAACTCTGCGGAGTGGCGTCCAAACTCCGAGCCGACTGCGGTGTTGCAGTGGAACATTATTCCAAGTTGAATATCCCGAAATGGTATTGCATGTCAAGCATTGAAGCGTTGGGTCGGCCTTCTGAATTGAAATCGAGCTGTGCTTTGTAAAATGTTGAGGCATTCTGCGATACATAGGGGCTGGAAACCTTTGTATCATGTCTGATGTCTATGTTGGATTAGCGATAGAAGTAATGAAACTGATTTTGTACACAAGCTTGATGTCGGGCAATAGTCGTTATCGGATTTCATTGGGGAGTTTCCAAGCAGCTCATCCCGCGCCAAAAGGAAAAGTGGAGGTGTGGCGACCGGCGTAATGGTCTCGAAGATAGAAAAGCAAGAAGAGATCGCTCTGGAAGAGTCCACCCGCGAAGGACCTTTGGAGATCAGTGACGTAAGCAAACAGAGATGATGTGATTGGGTGACAAAGCGGACAGCACGGGGTAAAGCAGCGGGAGACGCCAAGAATACTGAAAAGAGTAGTGTTAGCGAGGGTTTGAGCCCTATTTTCCCAGAACGGGTGGGAGACACGGCGCAAGTCGAATTCCCTTCAGAGTTTGCCCTCTCCACGAGACCACCTTCTTCGTTCCTCACCCTTCAAGCAGGCCATCTCCATCAGCGCACCATTCAACTTTTATCGCTGATCGACTTTTACGTCTCGTCAAGATGGTAGGTCCCGACCGTCCCTCGACCTATATTCCCCTTTTATTCCTCGAGTTATCATCGACAAGATAAGCACGGATGGAGTATCTCGACTGCCGTCTCGTGCTCGCCGTCGCCGTCGCTCCCCCGAATCCGGGTTTCATCGATATCATCAGGTACACTCGGCTAACAGGAATTTTCTTCCCCTTCTGAATAGGTTCTCGCGGTCGACCTCCTCAACCCCACGCCTCAGGCCGAGGCTCGCAAGCACAAGCTCAAGGTATGATAACACCAATTCTGTCGGATACAGAGTTGGTGGCGGATGACTGACCGGGAAATGTCTGGATATATAGACCCTTGTGCCTGCCCCCCGTTCTTTCTTCATGGACGTCAAGTGCCCCGGCTGCTTCACCATCACCACCGTGTTCTCCCACGCCCAGACCGTCGTCGTCTGCGCCGGCTGCTCGACCGTTCTCTGCCAGCCCACCGGTGGCAAGGCCCGTCTCACTGAGGGTTGCTCTTTCCGCAGAAAGTAAATGTCACGATTCGATCAGGCCGGAGCGATGATGAAAGACATGTGGCGTTCTACTATGGATTAATCTTATCTTTTTGAGAAAGCAAAACTCAGATAGAAGATGGAGTCCTCGCCCCTTTTGCGAGAAAACCCCTCAAAAAATACAAAGGTTCGAAGGGATATATGAGCAGTACCAAGCCAGGCGCAACCCTTTATTCTTCAAGTTTCCACCCCAAAAAAAGCGTACACATGGAGGGGAGTTCCGGATATCTGCAATGTTCGGTGCATACTTTATCAACTTATGCCTCTTTTGACTATATTCGAAAACGTTGTTTGTTTGTTCTTGTTTATGATGTGGGTTCCGTACGACACTTCTCTATTCCAACCTGTCCCTTGCCGTGGGAAGGATATGACGAGACGATACCCCCCCCGGATGGGCATATCTGCATGAGCGTTGCCGGTTGATTCACGGATTCGGATGTCAGGGAGGGACCGAACATGGCTTCTCACTATTGACGAAGATGAATGACGGGGTACTGGCATTGCTAGGAAGGCGGATGTGACAACGGGTCCAACTTGGATAATCTCCGGCAGATGGTGTTGGGTACTCGCAGACCGTAGAGATACGGTTCTGTCGACTGGCCATTTCGCTCTGGATACCCAAGCCGTGTACATCCCTCTATGCTTTGCAATTGTATGCTTGTTCTGAATCGATCAGCGGGTTGCCCCAGTAGATGTAGTCTCGTAGAGGATCCGTAGTTCCTGACGGAGGTCCCACTGCCGTGTATCTCTGTTGTATCTCCACCGCCGCCCGTTTATAAGTGGAGTCTTGATTTCCGTATTCGTCATAGATCTTTGGTAGTTCGTAAGGCTTGCAGGGCGTAAAGTGCTAGCCAAATTCAAGGGTGAGCATAGACTATTGAGCTGTTTCGGTATTAGAGGCTGATTCCGTGTAGACTAATAACACCTTAAATCCTTCATCTTAAAACACCGTCCCCAAGTCCCTGTTCAACTCAACCCATTACCTACCACGTTTGATTAATTGACAAATATGTGATAATATGTCGAGTTGTTTCTATTGGTGATATTCCAGTATTCATGCAAAAGGTGCATTGACTCGCAGACCCACAATTGAATCATTGACCGACTTTGCATTGCCAACAGAAAACTTCCTAGAAAGCTTAATTCCTTAGGATCTAATTCACTGCAGCATTTATACCTCATTCTGATGTGCAGTGTTGGTGTTTCGGAACGCGTATTACTACTGAATTGTATCTGCAGTTCAACTTAACACCTCCCTCAGAGGACTCTAGTCGATCAATATGCCATGGCACTAAGATTCAAGCTACAAATACGATCCTGCGAAGGAATGACCCTATTTAACAACAGTCAATAACAAGCGAAATAGTATCACAAAGCACAGCTCTACATTAAGAAAAGTGCAAATAACCTACATTTCAGACTAATCAACCCACCAAATACCAAAGCAACTAGTCTCATAACCCGAAAAACAAGCCCAAGCCGAACCCAAATATCACTAATCAATAAGGTTCCCAAACACAACCGAACAATTCAAGCATCAGTAACAGCTCTCAGCTTCTCCCTCACTTCCGGACCAAAATCCACCGACCCCCCACCCATCATAGCCATCATCTGAGCCATCGGCCCCTCACCACTGCAAAGTCCCTCGGCGAGCGCATTGCGGCCTACAATATCACTCATTTCTTCCTTGGCGGCCCGGTCCCCAGCCTGGAGTTTGTTGGCGTCGATAGCCTTAAGCTTGTTGTGGGAGTTGCGGACGAAATCGAAGACGTAAAAGACGGTAGGGTGTGTAGCTGAAGGGTGAGCTTGGAGAGCTCTTTTTGGCACGTTGTTAGCATCAATTGAGTGTGGTTAGGTTGAACAATGGGTTAGAACGTACGCTAGAGCTTCGCTCATTGCGCGGTCGAGTTTCTCGATCTTGTCGCTCATTTTAATAGTTGTCTGTAGGGTGGTGTTGATGGAGAGAAATTGGTATGTGGGATGGATGTTATGGTATGGAGAGTGGTTTGTTTATGTCTGGGTTTGTCTGTGTCTGGTGCTTTTGTTGTGGTGGATCGGTTTGGGTTTTTTCTTGTGATCTATAACATTTTGGTTCATGATTTCACTGACTCCACTTGGTTGGTTGGAACTTTACTTTTTGTACCTTTCTTTCTTCGGTTTGATGTGCTTGCATCTGATGTAGTTGGGATCTCTAGATGGTTGTTATTCAGTTAGTTTGTTGGTATACTTTATTTGGATACTAGTGTTAACATTGGTTTATGTATAACTAGTGTGTTTGGTACTTGATTGGTACTGAAGAACGGTTCAGTGGTAAGTACCTCAGGTATCTAAGACAATAACCCTAATTCAAGTTGACTGGTATTTAAACATTTGCATATGATCTCTCAGTATATACCTCAATTTGTTTTAGAACTACTAGTAGTATGCACTAGACAATAACATACTACCACGAAGTTCAATTGAAGTCTATTATCTAAATTTTATCTACTTGTCCATTCAATTATTAACCAATGATAAATTCTAGAATCCTATTCAATTCAGCATTAAACAATGACCCTCGAGACCTGACAAAAAGAACCAATAGAGGCTAAAAACTGCATACCCAAAGTAATAAAGTATGTACTCTCAATTTCCCGAGTCCTTATCTTATCAGTAAGCAGTCATCTCTTCATACTCAAAATACATACAATCATCAACCACAAACCACACCACCCCAACCCTCCACAACCAAAAAGAAAAAAGAAGAGAAAAAAAAAGATGTCCCGCCAACCACTCAAACTCCTAATGCTCCACGGGTACACCCAATCGGGCCCCCTCTTCCACGCCAAATCCCGCGCCCTAATCAAACACATCACGAAAGCCTTCCCCCTCCACGAAGTCTCAGCAATCTACCCCACCGCGCCCCTCCGTCTCAACCCCGCCGACATACCAGGCTACGAGCCGTCCCCCGACCCCCCGGCCCCGGAAGAGGAGATCGAAGCGTACGGCTGGTACAGACGGTCGAACACGGCCACGCCGCCCGAGTACCTGGGTCTAGGGGATGGGTTGAGCGCCGTAGCCAAGGTGCTGGGCGAGGAGGGGCCGTTCGACGGCGTCATTGGGTTCTCGCAGGGCGCGGCCGTAGCGGCTATGGTGGCTGCGTTGTTGGAGACGGGGCGGAAGGACGCGTTTACGTTCTTTGCGGATGAGGCGGCTGCCTCGGATGGTGTTGCTGCTGGTGAAGGGCGGGCTGCGGGCATGGCGTTCCCCGAGTCGTTTGTGGGATTGTCGCATCCGCCGTTTAAGTTTGCCTTGTGTTATAGTGGGTTTCGGTCGCCGGGGCCGAGGTATCGGGCGTTCTATGAGAGGCCGGCGGTGCAGACGCCTATTTTGCATGTGCTGGGCTCGTTGGATGCTGTTGTTGATGACTCGAGGAGTCGTGCGCTGATCGAGGCTTGTGCGGGGGAGCCGGGGAAGGAGGGCAAGGTGGTTTGGCATCCTGGTGGTCATTTTTTGCCTAGTCAGCGGCCGTATCTGGATGCTGCGGTGAAGTTTATTCGGGAGCAGTTGGAGGGCAATGCGAAGAAGGATGCTGATGAGGAGGATGTGAATGATATGGATGTGCCTTTTTAGATTAGATTGTTGTATGTGTAGAGTTGTATATAGATATAGAATTGTTTCTTTTATTTTTATTTTATATATTCATTTATTTTATTTTATTTTCACTTCCACATTCTGTCTGTAGACGTTAAACTGGTATTGCCATTCTAATTTGATTTCATGTACGGTCTGGGAATGCAAAGCATTAATCCATTTCTAAGTACTGTCTCGTTATTTTACACGCTGTCTGCCAGCGCCATTTCATATGTCAATAACTTCTAACAGATGTTTAGCGGGCCTTGCCCTTCTCTCGGGTGGGGAGGATGCGCGCCATCATCTCCTCCTTGGTGATCAGGTGGTCAATGCGCTCCAGAAGACCCAGGAGGTTCTTCATGTCGCTGCTCCATTCGTTCAGCACGTCGTCAGCATCGCGGGGCTTGGCGAAGTTGACGAGTCGTGCAGGACGGTCGATCTTGGCGTAGATCGTCTTCGACGTGACCAGTTCACTGATGTACTTCTCCGTCTCTTCCTCGGTCAGGTCCAGAAGCTGGGTCAGCCGACCCATCTGGATGCGAGTGTAGTACTTGGCCACCACACGAACGTTGTGCTCGATGACCCGCTTCCGCAGGTCTTGCCACCGTTTGTGCGGCTGGTCGTCAATAGACTGGCTCGGCTCGTGGCTGAACACATCCGTGTTACACAGGTGAGGCCCGAATTGCTGTGCGATTGCTGGCCAGCGCATGAGCTCGTGGATGGTGAAGAATTTCAGGAGCCTGGATTCCACTGGGATCGTGGAAAGTCGCGAGTCCTGTTGGATACGATGCAGCAGATCTGATTGTTCGTTGTCATATTGAGACAGGATGATATAGAAAACGATGCGAGCGAGGACCTGTGCCATCGTCCGTTAGTTCGGGATATACGGCGTTAAACAATTGATTGACTCTTACCGCGCGCAGCTGTTCTGGGTTGTTCTCCACGGACTCCGTATCCAGCACCTCCCGGTAGTGCTTACACACTTCCAGATACTTGTATTCGTGGTTCGAGAGAATGATTTGTTGTTCGTAGTAGCGGAGCTTCAAGTCTGTGACGTCGTCATCAACTTCCATGGGTGCCTCATCCGGAGCACGGGTCTTCTCCCGCTCCTCGGCTTGCTTCTTAAGCTTCTCAATCTCCTCGGGGCTCTTCTTGGGCTTGCGGTTGAAGTAGCGCTTGTTGATCTTGCGACTCAAAATCGTCGCCTGTGTCCAGTCTCCACGTTCTATACAAAGTGCCACTTGTTCCAGGATGAATTCTGTCTTCTCTCTTCTGGTCATAGATCCGAATGTTTCCACCTGCAGTTCGCACAGGATATCGGCGGCGGCATTGAGATCGCCTTGGGACTTCTTGATGTTGGATAGAATGCGGGTCACACGGGCTCTTTCGACTTCAACGAATATCTGCGCAGCGTTTCAGCCACAGGTCGACCAGGGGCAACACTGGAACCACCAACCTTTCCTTCGGTCACAGTCCGGAGGGTCTGGATGACAGACAACTTAACATCCATGTTGGGTGTCTCATCCAAAAATCCCATCACCACCTGCACCATCTTCGTGACGGCTTGTTTGAGTTGGCCATGTTTCTTGGAGAGCAGAAGAACCTGGTCGTTGAGAAGGCCCCAGTCTCCGGAGTTCTTGCTAATCGTTACGATGGTGATGAGAAGGCGAGATGTCGTCGGCAAATCGGAAGCCTACATTAAGAACAGATATCAGCACCGCATTTGATAGTACGCCGGGATGGATGCATGTCATACCTGTCTCGCTTGCTTCTCCAAGCCCAAGAGACTATCAATGGCGCGTTGCACATCGGTCTAGTGGGTTTGTTAGAAGAACAGTCCATTTCAACTCTGTTAAGCGATTCCAACCTTTGCGGTCTGCTCGGCCTCGGGGATCAGCTTGTCAGCATCCTTGCTGAAGTCCTTCTCCGCCTTCAATAATCCGTCGGCCATGGTGACAAGTGTGTCGGGGCGTGACGGTTCCGAAGGCTAAAACTGGGGGGTATTAAGACTAAATAGGGGATCGGTACAAAGCCGAGATATATGAAGGGATCTGTGAGGGGATATATTTGATGGTGTCTTATGGCTGAGGGTTGCGGATGGGAGCATGGAGCTTAACGTCTGTCCGCCAAGCTGCCCGAAGCTCTTCATCACGTGACTACACTACATCTATGAGAGTCATGCAGTCACAAGACAATGTTTCAATACTTCCTCGTCTTGTTTATTTTCAACTTGTCAACCCATCCACTTGTCTATCTGAAACCGAACACCTCTAAGAAGTCCCTCGCTTTATTATTATTATGATTATTATTAATTATTTGATTTGATTTGATTTGATTGATTGATTTATTTTATTAAATCAGTTCATTTCTTTCTTTAATCTATTCCAATCATATTGAACATACGCAAAGGAAGGAAAATGAGGAAAGGAAATTAAAAAAGTGGTCAATGCAAAATAACAATGACAAACATCTCACTTTGCTTCAAACCAAACATCACTTCAGATCCATGAACTAAGTTACTAAGGGAAGAAATCAACCAAGAATGGTGGCTAATAAGATGTGGCTCATTCCGGATGACCAAATGCGGGGCTTAGATAAGCATCGAAATGCACAATCACGCAATATCGCTTTAACCGCTTTGGGATTTGTAGAGAAATGTATAAAAAGAAAAAAAGAGTCACATTTTCATATGATTAAGATTTTATGTTGTTTACGATTGGCATTTGTTATTTCTCGAGATACGCTTATCAAACGGTGCGCTGCGACAATCGGAAACTCAAATCCTTATCTCGATTTTGCCTCTCAGTAACGTTGCATCTATTTCCGCGGAAGTCTGCAAGCAATCAGAATTGACTAAAAGCCCGGGGATGGTCGTGGGGTAATCAAATAAGACACTACCATTTCCGTCTCTTGTTGAAGCCTCCACACATTCGGTTCAGTCTTTTTGACATTAGCAAAAACCATTGAGAACACCAGTCTGGTGACATCTCAGCAATATGAAAGACGCTTCGTGCGACAATGGCTCTTCAGTGCCATTGCTGACTGCTGTACATGCAGATTCTCAAGTGCATCTCATCATTGGGTCAAACCCTCTCGCTGCGGCTCGTTGCTCAAAAAGTTTGGAAGCGGGCGCAAAGCCAATCATCATTGCGCCAGACACCGGAGACTTGCATTTCAGCCTGGCCGAGAATGTAGAAAATGGCTCCGCGCAGTGGATACGCAGAGAGTTTCAGGATGCCGACTTGACGAGCTTAGGGAGGGAAGAAGTTGACCATGTCGTTGACACAGTCTTCGTCACTCTAGGCGGGGCACATCCTTTGAGTAGGTGCTGAACCATGAAATATCGAGAGCTTGCGCAATTGACTGTCTGATAGGTCCCCATGTTTCAAAACTCTGTCGGCGTCTCAGGATTCCAGTAAATGTGTCTGACGCACCTGAGTTGTGTACTTTCAGTTTGCTGTCCACATACTCAGATGGCCCTCTGCATATTGGAATCACGACATCAGGGCGTGGTTGCAAGCTTGCATCCCGTCTAAGAAGGGAGATCTCCTCCACTCTCCCCTCGAATCTTGGAGCTGCGATAGACAGGTTGGGCGCAGTACGCAGACGCCTCTGGTCAGAAGACTATGCTGCGGGCTTATGCGCTGCCCCACTGGAAGGGGACGAAGATGACTCCACGGGTCAAAGCCACACTTTCAACAAACTAGTGACCGAAGATGATATTTCCGCTGCCAAAACCCGCCGAATGCGCTGGCTGTCCCAGATTTGCGAATACTGGCCACTTCGCAAACTCGCCGCTATCACTGATGCGGATATCGACACCATCCTCCAAGCATACACATCTGGAAAGAATCGCTCGGATACCAACGGGACTGAGCACCCGCCAAGAAAAGGAAAGATTGTCCTGGCTGGCTCTGGACCCGGACATCCAGACATGCTTACCCGAGCTACCTATAATGCAATTCAAAGTGCTGATATCATCCTGGCGGATAAACTGGTCCCCGAGCCCGTCCTGGAACTGATTCCGCGTAGGACGGAAGTTCATATTGCACGGAAATTCCCTGGAAACGCGGATAAGGCACAAGAGGAGTTCCTTCAGATGGGACTGGAGTCCCTGCGTCGTGGGCGGCATGTTCTGCGGCTGAAGCAGGGCGACCCATATCTGTATGGGCGAGGTGGTGAAGAGTTTGAATTCTTCCGTAATGAAGGATATACACCGATCGTTTTGCCCGGCATCACTAGCGCTCTGAGCGCCTCGTTATTCGCAGAGATCCCGGCAACTCATCGAGGCGTGTCGGATCAAGTGTTGATCTGTACTGGCACCGGGCGAAAGGGCGCGGCTCCCGAACCTCCCACATACGTACCTACTCAAACAGTGGTCTTTTTGATGGCATTGCATCGGCTTTCTGCCCTGGTGGAATCCTTGACTACAGAGCCCCAGGACGGATCACGCCCACGTACGCCTTGGCCAAAGGACACCCCGTGTGCGATAATTGAGCGGGCCTCCTGCACGGATCAGCGGGTAATCCGTTCTACGTTGGAGAATGTATGTGCTGCATTTGAAGCCGAGGGATCACGGCCTCCTGGGCTGTTGGTTGTAGGGGCTAGCTGCCATATCTTACACCCCCGGAAGGATCAGAAGTGGACTGTTGAAGAAGGGTTCCGAGGCTTGGATGAACTGAGGGATGAGATCAGTACGCCTACGCTGTCAGAAAGCACGCAGAAACATGACTGAATGAGTTTTGCAATGACATCTTACGTGTGATGATGCCGTGGATCGGAACGGGAACCAAGGAGTTTGAGAATAGAGATACCCAAATACACTAGATTTAGGAATTATAGTGTTGCAACTTTTGTGATTTGTGTTAATATATCGTATAATTGGCCTTCCTAACACTTTAGTAAATCCAGTAATTGTAGATGATTAGTTGATGTAAAAGCCTGGTGAATTATAGGGTAAAGGCATGTATCCAATGAGGCAACCGTTCCCTTAAACCAATGAAAGTGGATCCAAATCACGAGCTCGGGCGCTAAGATAAACCAACGCCATCCCATGAATGTCATCTTTCTCTCCCTCCATGCGATCATCATCAGAATAAAAATCCACTCAATAAAGATTGCGTCATGTCTTCAAAGCCGCAGACATACATGTCCAATGGACAGGTTTTAACAACGTGAGCATATCGCAGCTATGTTATGTAGACCACCGTTCACTGACTTCTTATCTTAGCCCGCCGCTCTCCGTCCGCATCAGTCGCTTCTTTGAGAGCATCTACATCTTCTTCGGACTTTATTTTGTCAGCTTTTTCTCGGTACGTAACACTCTGCGACTCAAACATTGCGCTCCAAATACCTCCATATGACCGTGAACCTTTGCTATCTTTTTGCCACCCTATAAATGACCATTCACTGACATGTGGCCTAGCTCGACCCCTATACTGCTGCACAAAACTCGCGCTTCAATGTTACTAGTCCCAGAAACAACCGCAGTACTCGATCTTTTTGGGGAGGGGGAGGGGGATCTGGCTCCGGCGACGGGGGTGGCGGCCCTGGTGGATTTGGACCTAGGAGGATTGGGCGCGTGGATGATATCCGAGGACCAGAGTGCAAGAGCTGTCAATAGATTACCCATGTAGTCATCCTTGAGCTCTCGACGATAAAATGGCGTGAGAGTGTGGCGCGATGGGCTTTTTCTTTTCTTTTCTGTGCTTTGGTTGGAATTTTGCTGGCTAGTTCTGTTTGTTACGTTATTACCAGGGAACAAACACTTGATATCATTGGCGTTTACAAGCGAAGTGAGCGTTGTCTTCTATACATGACTATCCAGACTTCCAGGTTCTTCATGGAACTAGTTCTCAAAATATTCCCACTGGAGATAATATCACGTGATTAAATGGGGGGTTGTTTCTCCGCATTTACGAGAGAAATTCTCATTTCTTGACAAGATCGAACATCTCAACTTGGAACTGGGAACTTGACACATACACATCGATCGTTGATTGAGCATAGGGTTTGGTCAGAATTGGGGAAGCCATTCCACAAAAGTCACTGCTACGGTCTACACTATTTACTACCACAACTATGTCTCTTCCGGAGGACGATATTGAGTGGGCAGCTCGGATCTCTGATATCGAGAAATCACTCCCAGATGCCTACCCCGAGTACCCCGCACCATCGCCAACGGAAGTCAACCGTACCATTGATCATACGCAGTTGGCGTTGACTGCGACGGAAGAACAGATCAATCAACTGTGCGTGGAAGCCTCCCAATCCCGGTTTGCAACCGTTTGTGTGCGCCTCAACTGGGTCAGTCGAGCGGTGCAGCAACTCAAAGAGAGCCCGGATGTGACTGTGGCTTGTGTGGTGGGGTTCCATGAGGGCATGTATGAGACTTCCGAGAAGGAGCAGGAGGCCCAGCATGCGGTTAAGCTGGGGGCCTCTGAATTGGATATGGTTCTAAAGTATCCTCTACTGAAGGAGGGCAAATATACGGATGTCTACCGGGATATTCTCGGAGTGCGACAGGCGGCCCCATCGCCGATCACATTGAAGGTTATCTTGGAAACATCGCAACTGACACGCAAGGAGATTATCGCGGGGTCCGCTATCGCTTGTCTTGCCGGCGCTGACTTCATTAAAACTAGCACCGGATTCAATGGCCCTGGTGCTAATGTTGACAATGTGGCTCTCATGCGCGCGGTTGCAAATCAGGTTGGCACAGACAGCAAGGTCAAGGCTAGTGGAGGGGTACGCTCGGCAGGAGATTGTTTCCGGATGTTACAGGCCGGGGCCGAGCGCATTGGTAGCAGTTCGGGGGTGAAAATCATGCAGGAATTGAGAGGGGAAGCTGTTGGCGAACAGGGAGCGCACCAGAGTGTATATTAAAAGGGGCTCTGCTGGTCATCATCATGAATTCTTTCACTTTTTCTTTTAAGATGTTCCTTCGGTGTATTCCGAAACCCACCTCCAGTCTATTTTTATTATAATTTTTTTCCCTGCCTTGGTAGATGATTTAAAGTGTGCCAAACATTCAAGGGATCCATTTATCGGTGGGGAATCGACGTCATCAGGAACCATCCTCATCGGTCAACCGTTTGGCAAACACTTTCTCTCTTAGTTAATTAGCGAGAAAATCAACCTGTCTTAGTAAACGGTTCCTGAGAGAAGATTTAAGAGGGGTAAAAAAAAAAAAAAAAAAGGAACAATCTTGCGACTCAATGCCAAACCCTTATTCCCATTCTCTCCCCAAACCCTCCTCGAGTCCCCCCTCAAATCGCTCTACAATGCGTCGCCCGACCTTCAACAACAAGGTACGCTCTTCCACATCCACCCCCTGGCGAACCGGAGAAGTACTGACACCGTGTCCAGAAACGTAAGACTTTCCATGATCACAATGTCCATGTGGACAATAATGTCTTTACCTCCAAACCCACTGCCGTGTTTTCTCCCACGGGCGGCCGAACCCATACCCTAAGCATTGCAATTCCCGGTAGTATAGTGGCCAAGTAAGTGTAGTGCAACATTTCCATGGTCACGAGAGAATACCTCCGCTTCTGCGGCCGTATAAAGAACATAAAATCGAACTGCAAACTAACTGAATCACGCATAGTGCTCACTCAATTGAGCAAAAGTCTTTGTTGGCCGGTATCATCGCTCGTGCTCTCGCCGTGTTTTGTGTGGATGAAGTTGTGGTATTTGATGACGATGAGAATAGTCCCCAAAACGATCACTTCGACCAAGACGACTACTACGATTCTCCCATCGCAAAGACAAGCGATGAGCTCAATGGTAATGTCCCCTCCGGCAAAAGGTATACCGGGTACTCGGATCCCTCGCACTTCCTCGCGCATGTGCTATCGTACCTCGAGACTCCGCCCTACCTTCGCAAGCACCTGTTCCCCATGCACCCCAACCTCCGCGGAGCCGGCCTCCTGCCCAGCTTAGACATGCCGCATCATCTGCGCTCCAACGAATGGTGCGATTACCGCGAAGGAATTGTCGTGTCGAGCGCCGACCGAGAGGGACCGAGGAGGCATAGTACCCAGCTGAGCAACTATCGTCATCACCGTCGTGATTCTTCCAGTAGCCCTACTAATTTTAGTTCCACCGTCGTCGAAACCGGTCTCCCCCAGCGGGTCGTTCTCCCGGATATCCAGCTCCCCGAACACGCCCGTGTCACCGTGCGGTTCTCCCAGCACGGTCCGAACGAGCATTACGCGGAGCCCGTCCACCCGTCCGCTCCCCGTTCCGAGGCCGGCTATTACTGGGGCTACTATGTCCGTCGCTGCCGGTCTCTATCCTCCGTCTTCACAGAATGCCCGTTCGACGGCGGCTATGATCTCTCCTTCGGCACGTCCGAACGAGGCGCCCCCGTGTCAGACGTCCTAGAAGACCAAGATCATGACCACTACGACCGCCGGAAATCCCACCCGGAACACAAGCACCTCCTCCTCGTGTTCGGAGGTGTAGCCGGCATCGAAGCCGCCATCCGCAACGACCCCCAACTCTGCGACATGCACATCGGCCCCACGGAAGCCGGCAAACTCTTCGATTACTGGGTCAACCTGCTCCCCGGCCAAGGAAGCAGAACCATCCGCACCGAGGAGGCCGTCTGGCTAGGCCTCTCCAGTCTCCGCGGTCTAGCAGAAGGTACCCATCGACCCAGGGAGTCGTACAAATCCAACAATGGCCCCTAAATCCAATCTCCTAGGTGAGGTCTGTGCTTCGCCTTTTTCAATTTCCTTTCTTTGTTTTCATTTTTCCTTTTTCCTTTTTCCTTTTTTATTCTCTATTCTTACCGCCCCGTCTGGAACGGGGCCCCGACACTTGTTCTAGCTAGGATCGTCATCACATTCTCGGATGCGTTATCCGTCAAAAACCGTCCCGGCATGCTCCGCGTCCTTTCCGTGGAATCTTCCAAATCTTATCCAGTATGTTAGCGGTGTTTTTATCCTTGTTCTTTTGATCGATTGGTGGGAGTTCGCACCCGATATTATCTTGCATTCCGGCGTGTTATAGTTAGGTTACTCTTTTTTTTGGCATTTGGCATTTGCTTATTTCGGGTTCTTTTTTGCATTGGGAATGGGTTTAATTTAACATAGAGATTTTCATCTACATTCTGTTTCTGGTATGTTGTTGTCTGGTTGTAGATTTAGGCGTGGTTGTGAATGTATACATGTCAAGCGTAATTTAAAGCTTTCAACCATCTATTAATCATCAAGTTTGATCTAGACTTTTGAACTGTAGCGCCGTAAATATAGATCTAAAACAGGTAGCATAACGGGCCGTGTACCATATCGAGCTTTATGGTAAAATCGGGAAGTGACGTAAAGATATAGGTGTGGATGTAGATAGTATATAAATTACTCATCACTGCTTTGATCCTCAGAATCGCTGGTCTGCATGCTGTCCTCGGCTTCCATTTTCCGCATCACGACATCGCCTTTCTTGCCTTTCTTCTCGGCGGAGAACCAGGCTTCGCGTTTCTGGGTCTCGCGTGCTTCCTTCCGGGCTTGACGGAGGACCTTGTCCTTCTGCGCTTGCTCTTGCTTCTGGTGAAGCTCGTTGATGTAATCGTGGAGATGGACGATGTCGGCGCGAAGCTTGGTGACTTCGTCTGTTGTGAGCTGGCGGGCGGCGTCGTTGACTGTTGATTTCTTCTTCAGGGTTGAGATCTCGCTCTCGAGGCTTGCGATATGGGAGTCTCTGGCTGCGAGGTCTTCGTCATTTGTGGTCTGCATGGCCATGGGCGCGATTGGTGCTGTGGCGCCTCCTGTTTGGTTCATGAGAGCTAATTCCGCGAGGCCCTCTTCGATCATTGAGTCGGGGAAAACGGCGCTTGTGAATGCTTCTGTGAACTGGTTGGTCCGTGCAGATCCGTCAAGATTCCGTGTTGTAGCGGGGCTGGATGTGAGGAGATGAGTGCTGAATGTGTAATCTGCTGGCACAGCGCCTGCAGCGTGGGTGGATTCCGACAAGCCGCCGTCATAGCGAGGTTTGACGATTGTGTGCGCCGTTCTTTTCACGTCAAGGGCCGGCTGAGGAAGACCATTTAGCGAGAGCATAGATACATTTGTGACCGGGTGGGTGTAGTCTGCCACGGTTGTCGCATATTTCCTTCTTCCCACGTTCCAAGAGAGGACCTTTCCATTCTGGTGGCCGGAGAGTAGGGTCATTCCGTCATATGAGAGAGAGAGAGAATGCGCCGCGCCGCAGTCGGCCGACGGGGGAGACCATTTATCTTCTGCTGATGGCTGAGAGGGGATAGATTGTAATGAGG
Source organism: Aspergillus avenaceus (assembly GCA_009193465.1). Lineage (NCBI taxonomy): Eukaryota > Fungi > Ascomycota > Eurotiomycetes > Eurotiales > Aspergillaceae > Aspergillus > Aspergillus avenaceus. The sequence continues at coordinate 27,888 of ML742062.1, forward strand.
GGTCGTGGAGAGTGTGCTGGATGGACTGATGCTTGTACAAGTCAACGGACTGGATACTGCCATCTTCATAGCCCACGTAAAAGGCCCGATCGACAGGGTCGAGAGTCACGGAGATGGCGCTTGATGGAAGTAGGAATGTGCGCAGAACGCGTCCGGTGTGATAGTCCCAAGCGATAGCGGTGTTATCCTGAGCGGTTGAAACAGCAATATTGTAACGACCAGGGCTATGTCCCAGAGCAAGCGATGTGATGGCAGCGCGGTGGTTGGAGAATGTACGGAGCGGAGAATTTGGGGGTTGTCGGTCGCGGCCGGACGGGAGCTTTGTAAAAGAGAGCAGATCGACTAAGGACCATACGTGAATGCTGGCATCGGAAGATCCTGAGAGGATGAAGTTCTCGCTGGGGTCAACGGCAAGAGATGTCACTGGACTAAGATGGGATGCGGTTGTTGCGACTTGACGGCCGGAGCAAGTCTAGAGATCACATGGGTTGTTAGACAGGTTTTTGTCCTGATGGTTGAGGCACAAAGAGAAGGAATTGCACATAACTTACCTCCCACAGAATAAGTCGACCTCCTTCAGTTCCCAAGACTAACACATCGCCATTCTTACTCCCCGCAATCGCAATACTGCGAATGCGCTCCGGAAAAGGAATCACTGCTTCCTGATTACCCTTCTCCCGGCTATACACATGTACAATGGCCTTTTCTGATTGAGCTGCAAATACATGAGACGGACTCACAGCCAAACAATTGACTGCAGTTGAACTTTTCTTGAAGGTGGATCGTAAATTAGGTGAAGGTTGAAACTCGTGTACGCAGATCCCTACATCTCGTAGGGATGCTGACGCCGGAGCTTTGCTGGACGTCAAAGTAGACGCGATGAAGCACTCCGAAAGCATGAGGGGGAGTAGGGGTCAGAAAAAGGGGGGAAGAGAATTACGTGGGTATCAAAGGGCGCAATAGAGCTATTGTTGCTATTCTTTTTCTTGTCTTTATTTTCTAATTTTTTTTTTCTTTTCAGCGATAAAGCGATAACGGCTGACCGATGTTTGCAGTGTTTGTCTAGGGATGCAAACTGTAGAAAGGTGCTCCCGGTTTTTGATCTGAATCATTTTCCCCTACCGGAGTACTTTTCCTTCGTCATCCTCCTATAGCAGTGTTGAGGCTGGTTTTATTCCTTTCCATGATCATGTCTTGGATCTGGTCTTTTGTCTCAGCAAATCCTCCTTGAGAAAGTAATTCGTTGGTCTGCAGGCCTTCTTCTGCATCTAACCACGTACATATCCAGCCTCTTTTCATAGTAACAGGCCTGGTAATTCTTTAATGCAGATATCCTGTGCCCGTGAAGAACTACGCACATCTGAATGGAATTACTGACATGCTAATATACTGGAATTCTCCGTGATTACAGATGGATTGCTGCCATTGCACATGGTGCTGGCCATTTCCAAAAAGGGACTCAATCGTCGCACCCACAGCAACCGACGCAAGGGGCTCATTGTAGGGGCGTCCACTTTGATTGCCGGTGCAACAGATTCGCTCTTGATAGGACTGTGACATACTTGATTATGTCCCTATAGGGGCCGTCACTTTTATCCTGCGACCCATGTCTCATTCCTTCTTTAATGACGAACTGCAATGATCCTGAAAAGCGGATCTGCCACGTTGTGATGCTCCTGCAGGTGGTGCGCAGCGAGGCTTAGAACCAATGATCTTCGCGGTCGCCCGATTTCACCTTTATCCGGAATGCAAGGACGGTAGGCGTTGTGGCCCTTTACAGTCCACTTATGTTCCAGGGTGTTTAGTAACCCTCTCGAAGGGGGCAGATATGCATGCCCAATGCCTAGCTTTTTGTGACCGCCAGCCGGCGAAGGGATGCTAGAGTAGTTTTTTTTTTTTTTTTTTTTTTTTTTTTTTTTTTTTTTTTTTTTTTTT
>ML742062.1:29832-146124 GCA_009193465.1 Aspergillus avenaceus
TTTTTTTTTTTTTTTTTTTTTTTTTTTTTTAATCGTTATCCAGTATAAGGTCTTGTCGACCGACTGTGTGGCTCATGGTGCCTTTTTCTTTTTTTTTTGTTTGCTTTATTCTCGTTTCAGGTCGGTACTTTCAGGCCTTCATTAGAAGATTGGTTATATTCCCTGTTTACTTAACATTCCTGGTCTGGAATGTCCACTATGGACGGCGATCACCCAAATATGGATATCAAATCACCCTATGCTAATCAACAATATGCCTTTTCAACAAACAACATCCCAACGTACGGGAACAGGCGCACGCCCTCGTACTATGTAACAAATGAGTATCCCACGGACCGAGGAAGTAATATGGCATCCCCACGTTATTCTCCCACAGTGCAACCCTGGAGGCGACAACAAGCGCAAAGCTCTCTCTCATTCATCCCTTCAACATCTCCCCGACCCGAGGACTGTGAGTACACAACAGCGCAACCAAAACGTTCGGCAGAGCGCACTTCACCGGTGCCTGTATCGCCATTTCGATCCGTTCGCAGAATGAAGCAACCATTCCAGCTGCGTCTGCCATCTTCTCCATCAATGGAAAGCATTCAATCCGTAGCAAGGGAGCACAGAGCTTCACGAACATTCTCTGGAACCCATACCTTGCGAACATGGCGTTCAGACCAGAATCTAACAACTACAAGCATGGAAACCTTTGGTCTACTACCCAGCCCTCCCCTGTCAGACACGAGGGCGTCAGAGCACTCGCCATCCTCCGCATACTTCTCTCCAAAGATTGACTCCGATTTGGACACAGAGCAGGGGACCCCGAAGAGCAGTGTATATACACCAACAACGGTTGCAAGTGAAATGTGCCACACTACTAGGAACGATAAAAATGTACAGGATGGCGCAACCGAAGCTACAAATGTGCACATGGCACACTCTAATCTCATGAAACAATGCGAATCTGATGACGGGAAGTTCACACCCGTGTCAGTTAGTTCGGAACGCATGTCTTCCCCAGCCGCCTCATCAGATATAGAAGGGTTTGGAAAATCTGAAGGATCGGGGTCTTCGCAAGGAACAGAGCGAAGCAGGTCAGGGACTGTGTCGAGCGAAGGAAGCTGGGTTCCGAGCAGCCTTTCATACTGTGAAACCTGGCTTCAGGGTGCGCCTGCAGAAGTAGAAACCACAGGGCAGAGGTCGAAGGAGATCAACAGACGGAAATTTCAGATAGTTCAAAAGAGTCCTCCCCCTCCAGAACGAAGACGGGAGGTCAAGAGCAAACCGGTGGTATGCGTTCATCGGCCTGTATTAGAGATGATATACTGACGCTCTGCCAGATATTTGCTGTTGCCAGCAGGACAAAACCAAAATTAGTGGATATCTCCCGTCAATCCTCTCCAGCTATGAGTTCTTCCATATCTACGCCACCCCAGCATCCCATACCGTCCACCCCAGATCAACGTGAACACGAAATATCTGCATTCAGCCCTGACACGCCTTTAGAAATGTCGGATAGTGGGTATGCCACAACTGACTTTTGTACTAACTCCACGGATGACTTCTCGGAGGAGAAAGAGAACGAGGCTGTAACTACTAATTCGAAACAGCCTGCAACCGTTAACGAACGGGACAAACCAGAAACGACGCCATCATCCCAGTTCGCGCCAAAGCCTGCCCCAAAGCTAGATCGAACACCCAAAGCCAACACATCCCCCAAACCCCATGCATCTGGACGGTCTTCTAGGATGTCCGACAATGGGGAGTTAAAGAAGTGGTGGGATCACGAATGGACTATAGATCAGCTTGAACATTCAATTAAAAGCTTCCCGCGAAACATGTTGCGACTTACCTCTCCGGTCATTATGTTCATCCGACACTGTGACGAAAAGGCTCTATTAAGACGTTTCCGACAAATCTTTCCAGACGCCGCAGAGAACCTGTTAGACAGTCTCTGCGCGGTTTTAATTGCACGAAATCACGTATTTTCGCTAGCAACGTCCAAACGGAAGACGGCTTTCCACGGCCACCGGCCCAACTTGTCTCGCCTAGATACTGTTCCTGAAAAAACGAATTCGATGCTCGGCATACACTTCAGCCAACCATCACCGTCACGCATCCGAAACCAAGTCCTCGGCTCGCGAATCGGTGAGCTCAACAAAGTTTTGGATGGCATAGTCGATGACTTACTACTTGCCATCTGCGGCAAAAAGGAGGAGACGTTGAAGTCTGCAGTGTTGGTGCTCACCCAGGTCCTTGAAACCAAACCCTAGTCTACATGATGGCTCTTGTAGCCTGCACACTCTTTTCACACTTAACATTCACCTCTATTCATCCTGTAATATTTCATTCGCTCGAGATCTATATCTATATTCCCTCGTTTGCATCATTGCAAGCCACATTGTCTATCATATTTCCTTTGTCTGCGGTCTTCAACAAATTGCGTAAATTTGTTTTTTTAACTCGTCTTCTATCCTGTCATTACTATTTGTTTCTACTCTATAATTCTTTCCTTCCCTCCATGTTTTTTATTTGGACCTACTACGCCGAACTGTGTCCGGCCACCTCATTTACCATTTCCATTTGTCAGTAGTTTTAACTTGCAGTGGTTAATGCATAATCACTAATTCCATAGAATGATACCTCACTTCTACTCTACATCTGTGGTCAGGGCGTAGTCATTGTAATTATAATGTACTCTAGAGAACTATGAAATCCGCCAATAATCACGCCTGGGGCATTAACTCCTAAATAGGCCTAGTGCTAGCTGAGTCATGGCGCGATAGTTCTTATCAAAGACCGAAAGCTAAGGCTCATCTTTTCCGCGGGAATTCAACTCTTCGCAACATCGCAAGTTCCCAACAACCTCAGTATGGCCACATCAACGCCCAGGCTACGGACTCTGTACTCCTCCGTGAGGGCCGTCCCTCATACCGGAGCGATTGCCCCAATCTCCCGCCGTTCCTACGCAACCACCGACCCCTCCCCCTCCGCCACCGGCGCCCCGGAGACGCCGCGTCGCCGCTCAACCTTCACAGATAAACTGAATGCCGGTCCTTCTTTTTCGGACTTCGTCTCCGGAGGCAGTGACAATGCCCCCCTCGACCCCTCTGAAGCCTACGCCCTTAAAACTGCCATGGTTGGCCCCGCCGGCCGCAAGAAGGAAATGACCCGTTTGCCGTCGTGGCTGAAGACCCCCATTCCCGATTCCAAGAACTACCAGCGCTTGAAGAAGGACTTGCGCGGTCTGAACCTCCACACGGTCTGTGAGGAGGCCCGCTGCCCCAACATCTCCGATTGCTGGGGCGGCGGCGATAAGTCTGCTGCTACGGCTACTATCATGCTCATGGGTGATACTTGTACCCGTGGCTGTCGCTTCTGCAGTGTCAAGACCTCCCGCAAGCCGCCGCCGCTTGACCCCCATGAGCCGGAGAACACGGCTGAGGCGATCTCGCGGTGGGGACTGGGTTATGTGGTCTTGACGAGTGTCGACCGGGATGATCTGGTGGATGGTGGCGCCCGGCACTTCGCGGAGACGGTCATGAAGATTAAGCAGAAGGCCCCGAATATGTTGGTCGAGTGTTTGACGGGTGATTACATGGGTGATTTGGATATGGTGGCGCTGGTGGCCCGCTCCGGCTTGGATGTCTACGCTCATAACGTCGAGACCGTCGAGGCCTTGACGCCTTTTGTCCGTGACCGTCGCGCAACCTTCCAGCAGTCCCTCCGCGTCCTGGAGGCCGCTAAGAAAGCTAGACCCGATCTCATCACCAAGACCTCCCTCATGCTTGGTCTCGGCGAGACTGAGGAGCAGCTCTGGGATGCTCTCCGGAAATTGCGTGCTGTCAACGTTGATGTCGTCACTTTCGGCCAGTACATGCGTCCTACGAAGCGCCATATGGCTGTCCATGAATATGTTACTCCCGATGCGTTCGAGCTCTGGCGTCAGCGTGCCCTGGACATGGGCTTCCTCTACTGTGCTTCGGGCCCGTTGGTTCGTAGCAGCTACAAGGCTGGTGAGGCGTTCATTGAGAACGTCTTGAAGAAGAGACGTACCGGTGCTGCGGGCGGTTCTGTGGCCGATAAGAAGGTGGTGGTTGAGGAGGCTACTCGTTAAGATCTGAGTGGTCTATTCTATTTCTGCTTTGATTTTGCTTCTATTGGCGTAGGTTTTAACGATGGTACTTGTCGGTTTGCGTTTCGCTCAAAATCATTACCTTTTTCTCTTCTTTTTTTTTTTTTTTTCCTTCTTTGAGTTGTATTTGTTATTGACGGGGGGTTGGGCCGTCGTCACGATATATATTTATTTTTGTTACCTGGGGTTCTTGGGGGGGGTAAAATAGAAAGGGATCCTCGGGATGAGTCCTGAGAGTTCATTTAGTTCAACACATAGATTCTGATGAGATCAACAATATAATCAGCGTGTTCATTTCAAGGATATCCCCTGCGATCCCGGCTTCGATGTACCGCAATTTCCTCTCATTGCTACGCCTACAGTTATAGCCACCATCCTAGGATAAGTTCGTCCTCGCCTTTTTTCTTTGAATTGGCTTCCCAAAGGGGAAAAAGCGAGGACGCAGATGACCCATACGTACCAATGTGAGTTCGCGGGCTTTGGGAAGAATGTAAAAGCATACCTATCGACCGGTGCTCTTGTAGTTCCTGCTGACAAGAATCAAATAAAAATGCAAAGAATGAAATCCGCACCTGGCGAAGCCCCCGCGCAGCCCTTTCTTGAAAAGGTAACATCCAAGGGAGGGACCGTGTCTTTTGTCGTATTACTGACACATCCGCGTGCAACTACATTCCTTGGTGTTTATGCTTGACCGACAGTTAATTCCCTGACGTCTCCCCGACTGAGACCCAGGAGGTACAGGATGTCTGTCATGGTCTCTCCGTTCAGGCGGGTGGGTGCTTCGAGTTGGACCTTGCTCTTAGCGCGCCAGGCAACCCCGAGCCCAGCGGCGTGGAGCATGAGAAGGTCGTTTGCACCGTCGCCGACAGCGGCGGTCTGCGCAATCGGGATGTTGTTATCGGCAGCGATAGAGCGCAGAAGCGTGCGCTTCTGGCTTGCGTCGACGATAGGGTACGTCGGGACGAGCTTGCCAGTCAGAGTTTGGGTGGCAGTGTCAACCTCGAGCTAAAACAGTGGTTAGCACAATAGACCGTAACATGAAGCCAAGATATCTCATAAGAGGTGGAAAATTAAGTAGCCATGAGAGCACTTACATGATTGGCGAAAGCGTAATCGATACCAAGCTCTCCAGCCAACCATTCAGCAAGAGGCTGGAAACCCCCACTTAGAACTGCTAGCTTGCAGCCCAAGTTTTTGAGGGCTTTACACAGCTCACGAGCACCAGGGGAGATTGTGATGACGGACTTTAGCTTCTCAAAGACATCTGCCGGAACGCCCTTGAGCAGACCAACCCGTTCCCTGAGCGACGCAGAGAAATCGAGCTCACCATTCATAGCACGCTCTGTGATTTCCTGTGGTCGAGATTAGTATTTCTCAGAACCGCGGATGAAACCCAAATCCGGTGAATAAACTAACTGAAACCTCCTTTTCCACCCCAATGAATCTCGCGATCTCATCGATGACTTCGTTTTGGATCAAGGTGCTATCCATATCAAAGACCACCAGCCGCTTGTGGCGACGGAAAACGCTCTCCTTCTGGAGAACGACCTCTACATTCCATTCGCGCTCGAACCGCCAGATGCTCTCATGTTTCCGCAAATCATCAAAGGTGAGATAGTCTGGGTTAGGGGGCGGCGAGAAGGTGACTTCTACGACTCGCGGGTGTTCATGCTGGTCAAGACAGCGGTGGGAAGTGTTCATGCGCTGGTAAGGGGTTGGCAGGGTCTCTAAGATTTGAAGAAAGTTGGTTAAACAGAGTTGCGAGACGAACGGTCCGTACAGATGGTCTAATGGTTCCGGCTCTGGTGCAGGGGGTTCCCGTGGAATCTTCTCAATATCAACCGTCGGCGCCGAGCCTACGGGAACCGTGGGGGACGGAAGCTTAACACCGGAACGAACACCTGACGACGAATCAGGATGGAGATGGGGATGAATAGGATCCGAGGACTTGTAGAAGATGGTTGCGACAACCTGCGGGGTATCGGTGGGCAGAGGGTTCGCTTGATGGTTGAACAGACTATGGGTGATTCCGCTATCGGTCACCTTTTCAGGATCTGGGCTAATCGGATTGAGCGACAACGATCCCACGCCGGGCTCGAGGGATGTCCCAAGAACATTTCCAATGCTGTTCACAGGTACGGAAGGCTTATATTGTTGATGATCATGTAAAAAGGAATTGCTCCTCAGCGATTCCTGCAGCATCGGCCGCTGTGGACGTGCGGTGGGGTTTGACGCATCCATTTCTCCGCAAATAGAAAAGAATAAGAAAAAGAAAAAGAAAAATAGAGTAGTAGTTAGTTTATGGTAAGTGGAGAAGAAGATAGTACAGAAATGGCCTATCAGTGAATCACGAGGATTCCTTTGATGATCGAGGGTCAACCTTCGGCGTACCCTTGAAGGAAAGACAAGAAAAGAGAAACGAAAGACGGTTGTTCGTAAACTTGAAAATACATCTGCAGGGTTGATCGGCGGCACGTGGTGGGGTGTCTTAACCCGGGTCCGTGCGAAGGTCACATGATGGTTGAATAGTCACCGCCTTGGGCAGAATTCCAGTGACTTCAACTTCCTTGACTTTCCCGATATTATTCAACAAGAAGCGGGAAAACACTGCCCGTGGAGAACAGTTTAAAAACAAACACCAGCCAACTTCAACGAATATGGCTTGAGAAGTGGAGTAACTGGTTATATACCACTACTCTGTAAGGCTTGAATACTCAAATAGACTAGTGGGTGAGCAAAGTCACTTCTGATTAAGCACTTTCCCGTACTCCACCATCACCGGTGGATGTGAGACACCATACAATAAGACTATCTACGGATGCTAATTAGGTTGTTAGATTAATGTTAACCCAGGACCAGTCATCATTGACCGTCCTGACATGGATGAGTCTTTAGTACTTGACAAAAGAGGGTCCCACTTACGGATGTTGTCTCTACCCCAGATGATGATTGATAAATTATTCATCATTCAGAGCTTGGATACTAATTCGACTAAATTCCAGAAGAATGGGATGTGGGTTGAATTTATCAGCAAACAGGCTGAGATAAGCCCCTGCGGAAGACGACAGAGACCCGCTGTGCAGGTATTGCGTGATTTCCCCGGGACATGAGGGAATTGAATTTTTCATCATCTGGCCCCGAAACCGCAGGCGGTCACAGCCAATGTCGTGATCGAGGGCGGCAGAATCTATCGGCATGTATGAGGGTTTCTCTCAGGTAAGGACCAGGTTCCGATTGCCGATGATGTCGTGCTCGCCCCTGTCTTGCCCTCTTCTTTATATCAGACCTGTCGTGGCTCCCCCCGGTCCTGTTATCATTTTGAATCATCTCTCGCAATTTGAACCCTGACATTTGTCATCTCGCGTCATCCTTCCATAGACATATAGACTTGCTCAATCTCCCTTCTCCTCTTCTTGATCCTCTTTCCTCTTATTTAGATTTTATCCTATTGTCACAGGGTTCTCTTTGTAAAGATGCCTGCCAAGATGCCTGACACCTACCCCTCCCCTGTGGAGGACATCGATGCCAAAGACTCCAACACAGACTCGGGTTATGTTAGTGGCAGCTCGAGTGATGACTATATCCCGGAGATTGTCTTCACGAAGCCCCATTTGCAGTTCCTCAACAGACAGCTGCAGTTCCTTGAACCTCAAGGTCAGCATAGCACATGCCCTTCCCCTTCGTTCGATTCAACAGGATCGAACTAACGTGTATTGTAGACATCCTGAGATGGTGTGTTACTTCACTGCCTCATCTGTTCCAGACCACTGCCTTTGGTCTTACCGGGCTTGTCACCCTTGATATGCTCTCCAAGCTGGAGGTCCCTCGTCCCCAGATGGTCGACCTCATCTTCCTTGATACTCTGCATCACTTCTCGGAAACCCACGCCCTGGTCGACCGGGTTCGTCAACGGTACCCCTTGAACAACGTCCATGTCTTCAAGCCCAAGGGCCTCAACTCCGAAGAAGAATTCGCCAAGAAATACGGTGCCCGTCTCTGGGAGACAGATGACCAGTTCTACGACTGGGTGGCCAAGGTGGAGCCTGCCCAACGTGCTTACCGTGAACTCAACGTCCACGCCGTCCTCACCGGCCGTCGCCGCAGCCAAGGTGGCAAGCGTGGTGACCTCGATGTCATTGAGGTTGACGAGGCTGGTCTGATCAAGATCAACCCTCTGGCCAACTGGTCTTTCGATCAAGTCAAGCAATACGTCAAGGAAAACAACGTCCCCTACAACGAGTTGTTAGACCGTGGCTACAAGAGCATCGGAGACTACCACTCTACCCAACCGGTCAAGGAGAACGAAGATGAACGGTCCGGTCGCTGGAAGGGCCAAGCAAAGACCGAGTGTGGCATCCACAACCCTCGCTCCAAGTACGGTCAATACTTGATGGAGCTGGAGCGCAAGCGACAGGAAGAGGCCCTGTCGCAGGCATTGCAAAACCAGCTCACGACCGCTCAGTGAGCAGGGTCTCTTGACCTCAAAACTACTTGCATTGATAATGGCGTTATGGATTGGGAGTTACACTATCTAGCGACATAGCCTTGATTCACATTTGTTTTTCTCTTTCGATGGGCACAGGCACGGAACACCACATTATTACGACCTTTCGGGAAATACCTGTTGTTGAGTGGATTTAATAGGCCAAGATATCTTTATGCCAGCCCTTTCCCCCCTCAGTGGAAATCTGTATATAGCGGGTGGCAGCCTCACCAAAAAAGAAAAAAGATCGCCCGGTCTACTATGATAATAATTAGCATGATAGAAATGACTAGAATTTCGGTTCTGTGGATTTTGTCTTACTTCCCTCTGTAATTCTTCAGTAGTTGTTGTGGTCCTGTCTAGGTCATGTGGGTCTCTAACCCTAGAAAGTACGGAGTATGTCCGGGTCACGCCAGTTGAGCCGGCATTGCAGTCGGTGAAGGGTTTGTCGATCCATAAATCAATGGACCCGCAATAAATTCTTATCATGGACATAGTATTTAAGTGAGGCATACTATACTGTTTAACTGGTATCGCCATATACTCGTTTATAATACAATTAGAGTGTCTAAATTCAATTGACTCAGATATAAACCAAGTATTTAAACGCCCCAATTATAGACCAATTCTTAATTGCTCTACTAGTATTTAGCTTAGTTACCCTTAACCCTTCATATAATTAGGCTTTTAGATGGCTGACGTTCACCACCTCATCCCTGTTGACGAGCATGTCTTTACCAATTCAACCTCTGATCAGTGCGCTCGTTTAATTTCTACACTGTACCCCATAGTACTAATTCCAACCTCCTGGATTAGCCGTTGTGACCGGCTATAGGCCACTTATTGCAAACTATAATCTGACACGAAGTATTTCCGAGCGTAACCAAATCAGACGATAACGGGGTTCAAAGGAATGTAAAAGTATACAATGCTATAAACTAGAATGGGCGTTGTAAAGTTACCTAGTGGAAGTAAATTGCTTCACGACTAAAAAAGACCCATTACTATGGCGCAAACTGAGACAGTCCATGTTATTTCCAAGACGGATAACCGTCAGCATGCAGTTGTGCATGTGGACGTTTCTTCTGTCGCCGGAGAACTGGCGCCGTCGACGATCCGCGTGCGACCGCATGTACTGAGTCTTTCGACTAATAACTTGACTTATGCACTCTTGGGTACTATGCTACATTGGTAGGGTTCATTTTAAGTGGATAGGGGGGGTCTGTGCTAACGTCTTCAAGGTGGGATGCGTACCCGGTTCCAGCTGCTGCTCCTGCGCCGTACAATGACAGCTCCGCGTGGGGAATTGTCCCTGCATGGGGATTTGCAAAGGTCCTAGAGAGCACCACTGAGATCGCACCGGGTTCGTTACTCTGGGGTTTCTGGCCGACGTCTAGCCTCCCTACAGAGTTGAAGGTTGCTCCTGGGACCCCTCGTGGGCATTGGATTGAAGCCAGCGAGCATCGGAAACAGCTGATGACGGTCTATAACCGTTTCATTGAGGTCTCGGAGGAAGATCGCGACAGGATGGGTTGGAGTGCTGCCTTCCGCACCCTCTGGTCAGCCGGGTACTGGCTTAGCGATTATGTCTTTTCGTCTGCGGCCGGATCTCCTGTTCATCCGTTGGGTAATCGGGCTGGCGTGCCGTGGACGGGTGAAGATGCCGATCTATCTTCTGCTGTGGTTGTTAATTTGGGCGCTTCTACGAAGACGGCCCGATGCTTTACGTATAACCTCCTGCGTCGGTCAAAGGGGCTCGGGCCGTTAGGTGTGCTTCAGGTTACTTCTTCGCCTGAGGCTTTGAAGCTGGGGGCGGAGAAACAGGGTGTCAAACAGGGATCACTTCCGGGACTGGTGAATGCACTGGCGTATTCTGATTTGGGCTCGGCTGTGCCGTGGCTGAAGAGTCTGGGACCGTCGAAATTGGTAGTTGTTGATTGTGGTGCGCGGGGTGATGCGCTGGCGAGACTCCACCGGTTGGTTCAAGAGGATGCGGTGCTTCGAGAGTGTAAACTTGTTACTATCCAAGTTGGTCTTCAGCAAAAGGTATGTTGTGAGCGGAGAGGTTTCTGTGAATGGTTTACTGATTGATAGCAGGTGTATACCGGTGAAGAGCTTCTGGAATTCCAGGCTGCTATGAAAGCATATAATCAGGTCCAGTCTAACGCCTCCGATATTCAGGATGCCGCTATAGAGCTTGAGGGCGCGGAGGCGTTTTTCACGCGGATGAGCCAGCGGTGGGAACAGTGGCTTGATGATCGTGAAGTTACAGTTCCTGATATGCGTTTGGTCTGGGGCAAGGGAGTTACAGGGGCAGAAGGCGTCTTTGGTGGGTGGGAACGGCTAGTGAAAGGGGAGGTGCAGCCTGAGGAAGCGCAGGTGTATATGATCTAGACAGATGAGAATTACTTAACATAGAATGACTACTTCTAGGTCTTGAGCATCTAAATGACCAAGTTGTATAACTCTAACTCTATACTTTATTGGCTTGATTACTCCCAGCGCCGTCTTAGTGCTCTAAGTATAAAGTACAATAACCTACATTTCTATACTCTTGATCTTAAAGGATCAAAGATAGCCTTATTCAGATACCCTCTCAATCTCGTCGATCTCATGGATAACATGTGCATCAAGACCAGCAGGTCGATCGACCCTTTCCCTAGAAATTCCGACCTCGACCAGGTGTGCATCGTCCTGCGTAGAACCTGAACTGAACTCGTACTGCCGGGTTTCACAATTCATGTATCCAGTGCCTATCAATATGTTAAAAGGAGAATTCAGCAGTGTGATTATCAAAGAAGCAATCTTACCGCGACTTCTATCATAACCCGTCCAATCCTCCGTCAAATAGTGCAAGAAGCCTCCATGCGTAACTAGAACAATACATTTCTCAGGGCGCTGCCAGAGCCAGCTTCGTAGAGACGCAGCTCGCCTGCGAACCGCATTTAAGGTAGGGGCATAGATTCCAGCCTACACCAGGAGGATTAGCCGAGCATTATTGGCACGAAGAGAAATCTAATCTAATGGCATTATCCTTACCTTGGAATTCCAGTTTTCACCCACCATGCTCAGATCTAGTTTATCGAGGTTATACGCTGGAGCCCCCTCGGCAATCAACTTGGGTGCATTAATCACAACATCCTTTCTATCCACCCCGAGATCGCATGTCAGATGACTGAGTTCCTGTGCCAACGGTGCTAATAGGAGTGGAACTTGACGATTTCAAGCACGGGGGAGAACGCATTTGCACAGTGCGTTTCAAAGGTGACGCGAGTACAAGAGAGATGTCTTCATGGTGCTGGAAAGCCTTTCGCAGTTCTTGACATTGTCTCTTGCCGAGGTCTGTGAGCATGGGACCCCGAATATAGTGGAAGTTCTAGTGAGTGCTGTTAGCTTATAATAGTAAATAATGTAGCAGATAGTCAGATTTACATTGACATTATGTTCGCCTTGCGCATGACACACGAGATGTAGAATCGGAGGCATTGGTGAATTGATATCAGATCAGTATATCTTTTGACTTTTGTGATTGCTAAACATGCAGGTTATGTATGCGGACTTGAGAAGATATAAAATATTGGATTACTTGCCTTATTGTGCAAATGCTAACTTTTCTTCTTTTTGAGTCAGTGGCGGCAGATAAGTATAGGGCTCGGGTAGTATACTTAATCGGAGCCTGGGCTCGGAAGGTTTGCAAAGTGGAATTCATGCAGGTTAAACTCCATGTTAAAGTGACCTTCCCGAGTAAATTACCCCACACACTTATTCAAAAGCAGGCCAATTGCATAAAAGCAAAGATGATATTGACCCACTCAGAGGTTCGACCTTGTCCTCTGGATTCATTGCCGTGCGGAGTATACCGAGTACGTACGAATCACGGCCGATGTATTCGAGAGGGGTAGGCATGGGTTTCATTGAGGGGAATAAATAGATGTGTGAGACCTTTTCAACTCATAAGTCTGCTATCTTCTCTTTGATCAACTTGTCATAGACATATATTCACATCGTTGTAATGTCTTCCGCATTACGTCTCCAGGATAAAGTCGCTATTGTCACAGGCTCATCGTCTGGGCTGGGAAGAGCAATCTCGCTGCGATATGCTCGCGAAGGTGCTAACGTAGTCTGCGCCGACCTCTCTCCTACAGCACGGTCGCAAATTCCTGAAGAGTTAGATACCACAACGCACGATCTGATCACTAGAGCTGGCGGTCATGCTATCTTCGTCCAAACTGATGTTGGCGATGCAAGCCAGATGGAACGTCTCGTCAATGCTACAGTAGATAAATTCGGTCGGCTAGACATGTAAGCCAACCTTGGACTATAACCAGGGCTTTCTTTCTTTCTTTCTTTCTTTCTTTCTTTCTTTCTTTCTTTCTCCTTATTTTCTTTCTGCAATTTTTATTGACCTCGGTGAAATGTAGTTTGGTCAACAATGCGGGTGTAGCCCTAGAAGCCCACAAGCCAGCAGTCTGCCACTTGACTGATGAGAGTGTCTGGGACACCACCATGCGGGTCAATGTCAAGTCGGTGTTTTTGGGATGCAAGTATGCCACTGCTCAGATGCTAAAGCAGGACCCGCATTCTTCAGGAGACCGTGGTTGGATTATCAACTTATCTTCTATCATGGGTATCATAGCTGGGCTTGATAACCGTAAGTGTAGCTTGATATCTCAGATCATATAACTTGAGATTGGAACTGACTTTAACGGCCTTGTGTCACTTTAAACAGCATCCTACTGTGCATCAAAGGGTGCTGTTAGCGGCCTAACGAAGCAGATTGCCTTGGACTACGCACCTCACCGAATTCATGTGAATGCCATATGCCCTGGGTGTATGATTAAACCTTTTCTAGTTCTACTTTCTCTCCCTCCCTCCCTCTCTCTCTATTTTAAACCTCTTACTTTTATATTTTCTTCTATTTTCGTTATGCTGACTCTTCCTATAGACACACAAACAGCCATGTTCAAAGAAACTACTACTTACATGACCCCGTGGGAGGATCTTAAGCGAAGACATCCATTCAACGGTCCTGGCTGGCCAGATGATATTGCCAGGATGGCTGTTGTCCTTGCTAGTGAGGATGCTAACTGGGTTACTGGCATTCTGCTCCCGGTGGACGGAGGATATACTGCTCGGTAGATGTTTTACACCTTGTGAAGCTTTAATTATTTACTAGATAAGTTTCAACCATGATGATTTTAGCATAAACTCGATCTTGAAGTTGAAAATGCTATATATATGACAGCAAGTCGAGTCATCGAGTTGGTGTCTAGACTGCCATTGGCTTAGGGTTACTAAATATATCTACTCGGATTAAATCCGAGTTCAAACCATACTAACAGGGATCTTCGGCCATGAAGAAAGCTCGTGTCAGACACTCTTTCTGAAAGGTTTATTATTTTCAAAAACGTAGGTTTCTAAATCTGAAACCTCTTCGATATTATATATTTAAAGATTGACTTTCATTAAATGTACAAGATTGCAAGTGATAAAATGCCATGGTACTAATGCCAAACGGAATGCCAAAACGTTAATCCGTTCTCTTCTCAGGTTCCCCTCGTTTATTTCTATTTTTGTTTTATTCTATCCTTTCTACTCAACGGACACAGAAGATACTCGCATATGCCGTCGGCTAAGTCCGGCTGTATAGCGATACGCCACACATCGGCCTCTATGATATGCGGTCGCGTTTCGGCTGGTATGTGTTGTCATTTGTGCCAGGGTCAGAGTCCACACCAAGGGCTGATATCCTCTAAAACAGTCTAACATGCAAGCAACGCAAATTAAAATGCGATGAGGAGAAACCCATCTGTGGCCAGTGTTCAAAAGCTCAGCGCGATTGCGAATATGCCGTTGGTGCTGAATTTCGTCACTTCGAGGTCCCAAGGACCTCCCCGGATAACCGCTGTGGAGAACCGATGCGGGATTCGGTAGAGAATCATGTTTGGGTGGATATCCCGCGTGAACGTATTTTTCTCCCAAGCTGTTTGTGCTGCTTAGTTCTAGCTCTAATTTTCCGTAGTCACCTTTGTCCAGATTGAGGATCCGTATGAGGATGACGTCTTCGCTGAATTGACTCTACCCCCAACGATCGACGTTTCTTCGCCTCCGCTAGCTCCTAATGACAGCCCTATCAGGCAAAATGGAGAAATCGCAGGTCTATCATCCCCGTTATTTCCGAGCAGCCTCTCCGGGATTCTGGATAATGGTGACTCTTTGTCCGTCGATCCTGGTGTTCTTCGAGCATATTTATTATGGTACTTTAAG
Source organism: Aspergillus avenaceus (assembly GCA_009193465.1). Lineage (NCBI taxonomy): Eukaryota > Fungi > Ascomycota > Eurotiomycetes > Eurotiales > Aspergillaceae > Aspergillus > Aspergillus avenaceus. The sequence continues at coordinate 44,703 of ML742062.1, forward strand.
CAGGGACCAAGCCAGTGGTAAGTTACACCGTACCATGAGAAACCTATCGAATATCGAAGAAAGTGTTATATAGAGGGGAGAGAAAAATGACACGGAAGCTTACAACACGCAGGATGGACCTTTTTGATACCTATCACTATTTCTCCGGCAAGGTCTCAATGCTAGCAGCTACGTGCCCCATGTTACAATCCGCGGCATGTGCACTATCTGCAAAACGAATTTCCCGACAGTTGAGCTCGCCAAGGAGTGGTAGACGTACGCAGTTAGATTTGGAACACACCCACCTGACGATACCAAACTGGGACAAAATCAATTGGCATTACCAAATCATCCAGTTCTATGACGAAGCAATCCGACAGCTCAAGGATGCGCTAATGCCGGATGCCATTGATGCAAGATTCCAGAACGGGGAAGAGTTCCCGGAAGATATCCTGGGAGTAGTTGCAATCATGAGCATGTTTGAACTAATGGATGCCCCCGGCGTCGAATGGAGAGCCCACCTGAGTGCGCTGCCTTTGCTTAATGAAGTGTCTCAAATGACAATTAACTTGTCTAATCCCTTGGATCATTCTCGTGATCATGGCCGGAGGTCTATCTTCTGGAGCTTTGCTAGACAGGATGTCATATCTGCCTGTGAGTTCCAAGACTTCTTCAACCCATAAGGCCACTCACTGACACCTGCCGCAGTTGTGCATGAAACGCAGACCTTCTTGAATCTAGACGACAGGACACTGTGGAACGGTTTTGGCCTAGATACAAGTGACTTTGGAATATCCATGTCGAAACAGGAGCTAAGTCACTTTAGCCCCCCTGAAATCTGGAGGGAAGGATCGTCGCCCGAAGAGTCAGTCAGCAACGCCATGACTTGGATCCTAGGAAGAATCATCAATTATATCACCTCGGGCGATAGTTTGAATCCGCTGGATTTCTCGCGCCCTACCAGACGACAGGCCTTTTTCTCCGTCTCCCAGGAAGCTTTGTTAGAAAGGTGGTGTCTTCTGAATACGGACCTAAGACGGTGGTATCAGTCACGACCACCAACATTTAACCCCTCAGCTCGGAGTAGAATTACAGCTGCGGATGGCTGTTCATCCGATGTTGCAGCGGCGTTTGAGAGGACATGGTACAATGTCCCCATGTGCGCGGCGGCAATGCAAAGTTACTACATGGGTCGCATACTGTTACTCATGAACCGACCGCAGGAATCGACTGCTATTAGGTCGACGGTGGCGTCACGTTTAAAATGCTATCAGGACACGGAACGGCATGTGTTGAATCATAGTCGACAGATCTGCGGCATCAGTTTGTCGATGCCTCCTGAGGCTGTCCGAATTCATTCTTTACAACCTCTATACGTTGCCGGTCAATGTTTCAGTCGTCCCCATGAACGGCAGACCGTTCTAGATCTGCTTCTAGGTGTGGAAAGGGACCTTGGATGGACGGTGACTTATTATGTGAATAAATTACGCGAAGAGTGGCGTCGTGCTGATGAAGCATCTGACTTCGCCGAGCACTCTAGCATATAAATGGTCCGCAGTTGCACTAACACCCATGAAGGGAGTGGAAGTGTTTAAATTCTCTAAATATCTGGATATATACCAATAAAATAATTAATACGGATGATTGTGAGTTCTGAAACAATACGAGTATAACCAGCGAAGTAACAGTCTAACTACTGGGTGAAATAAAGTGTCACACAAAGGGAATAGTTGGTGTAAGCCCTAATTAACTTCCTAGTTGAATAATTCGAACGACGGACTACCACAAAGGATTATTCTCTATGTTAATCGCTCATATTATTCAAAGCAGTTGTTACCAGCTGCGCCCAAAATTTGGAGTGACAAGACTAAAATGTATATCAAGCCGAGCGTCTATGGCCCGGGGGGATCCACTCAGTGTGGAGGTTCGGTAGGAATACCCCGTATTCACCCAACAGGCAATCTTTCCGAGGGCAATCTTCCCGAGATGCTTTCTCCGCGTATAGTATTTGCCGTTGAAAAATTAGTTTGTAGATCTAGGGCTCAGAATTTTCAAACGAGAAGCATCATGAGGATACAAATAGAGAAATAAGGTTGGACCCCTGCAAGGGATTTAAGAAACACTCCAACATATACAAGAAGTCCTTCCAGGAGTGACAAGCATGGCGCTGATCCCTCATGTGTCTAGATATGTTAGGGCTAGTATCTTATGTTCCCTGGGGGGATTTTTGTTCGGGTATGTTGCGGGTGTCATGGAGTCAACATATTAACATCGCTGACCATCGTAAATTCTGCTAGCATGGATACTGGCATTATCGGCTCGGTCGTGGTAATGGATCAATTTAAACAGAAATTCGGGTCTTTTTCGTCCGTCGTGCACGGTCTGATAGTTTCCTCAATTTTGATCCCAGCCGCATTATCCTCTTTCTTCGGTGGTAAGCTGGCCGACTGGGTTGGACGGCCCAAGAGTATTTTTGTGGGCGCCCTAATATTTGGGGTTGGCGCTGCCATCGAGGCCGGGGCGGTCCATCTGGCCATGTTTATTGTTGGCAGAGTTATCGAGGGCCTCGGAGAGGGCTTGTACTTGGGTACCCTTGTGGTGTAAGTTTATTGCATATGCGACACTTTCATTTTCCATGATAGTTTGCTGATATCTCCGACATCAGGTATATTTGCGAGGTCTCTCCGCCCAAGCAACGTGGACCTCTCGCCACAGGCCCGCAATTGCTCATCACAATGGGAATAGTCGTTGGCTTCTTCACCTGCTATGGGTGCGAACGGTTATATTCCTCGATGGCGTGGCGAACTCCGTTTACCGTGCTTGCATGCATCTCCGTCCTCTTTAGTTTCTCATTTCTGTGCCTCCCGGAGTCGCCTCGGTGGCTTACTCTTAAAAACAGACTAAGTGATACAGCCCGTGTATGGGAGTATCTAGAGGTCAATGAGGCCGACCGCGAGGAGCTTATAGAAGACGAGAATCACATCCAAGAGACTATCTCCAACTCTCTCGCGCCGACGGGAAGTATCCTGGCCCCGAACACTCTTGATCAAGTAGTGTCCCAATGTAGCCACATCTCAAAGGCGAAGGAGGCCACGCTGTTCGAGGCCTTTGGAAGCGACGTGCGCAGCCGGACGTTTCTGGGCCTCTTCCTTATGGGTATGCAGCAATTAGCCGGTATTGATGGAGTGCTTTATGTACGCTTCCCCTTCTTTTCTCCCCCATATATGATCAACTACTCTCCCTACCCCCCCCACACACACACAAAACCCGAACTAATGCTCTGCAACCAAAGTACGCCCCCCTTCTCTTCCAGCAAGCCGGTATGTCCTCCGACCAAGCCACCTTTCTCGCCTCTGGTGTCTCTGGTCTCGTTATCTTCGTCGTCACCATTCCCGCCCTCCTCTACGCCGACAGCTGGGGCCGTCGTCAGAACGTCATCCTCGGCGGTATCGGCCTCACCATCGTCATGGTCCTTATCGGCTCGCTTTACGCCGCCGATGCTGTCCACCAATCTACCGGCGCCGGCCGTTGGATCGTCATCGTTTGTATTTACTTATTCGCCGCCATCTATAGCGTCTCGTGGGCGGTCAGTTGCAAGATCTACGCGGCAGAGATTCAGCCCCAGCGCACCCGCGCGTCGGCGACCTGTCTGGCGCACGGCAGTAACTGGGTGTCCAATTTCTTTGTGGCGTTGATCACGCCGGTATTACTGGCGAAGAGTAGCTGTGCGGCATATTTTTTGTTTGGTGCGTGCACGCTGCTGACAGTGGTGGTGTGTCTCTTTTGGATGCCGGAGACGAAGGGAAAGTCGTTGGAGGAGGTGGAGAAGTCGTTTAACAAGGTGACCTGAGTGTAACCCTAAAAAGTGCCATTGCTCATGTTTAGGCAAATGTTATAGATTCATAGAAGGTTGGGTAGAACTAGATTTGAGTCATTTTCTACAATAGGAGACTTTTACAATATAACATTACCTATCTTCCCTTCGTCGGACAGTATATTGAGAGTTTAACTGGTTTAGTATGCTTACACTGCTAATGTTTATTCCGGAATAGCTTTGTTGGTAGTTCAAATGCACTAGTACTAGTATAGTAACTATAATTACAGTGCCATGGACTAAACTCAGTATAGATAGCTGTCCTTATGTCGGGTATTATACTTTTTGATTGACATATTCTTAGCTAACACCCGCCTCTAGTCTGTGCCCCTGGCCTGAGAATAATTAGCAGCAGAGCAAGCTGAAGCACTGATAATGCCATGTTGCTCCACTTGATTACGTTGTACGTAGTTAGCCGGCGCCATTAGATAATCCAGGAGATCAGAAAACAACCACCGTTGCAACATGACAGGGTCTTGTCTGGAGGTGTACAATATACTCCGCATGTCTCACTGAATGGTAGTGCCGATGATCTTTGTCTCACAAGGCAATGGCTGGATGTGTGCTCGGGGTGCTTTCGAGTCCCTGAGAGCACGAACACATGCATCCTGCGAAGTTTAGCAGTTCCACCTTCCGGACGGAATCAATGCGGGTCAGGCGTTTGCGGGTAAGGCTCCATCAGTCCTCCCTTGGCAGGGGGTATTAAATATTGTATCGATATTCGATCAACACCATTCAAATGGGTTCCCCTTGGAAATCGGCTACTCAAAGCAGAACTGCTGACGACCATCAATCAATTAATGTGACATTTCGGCGGAGATCGTCATATAAATAAAGTTGGCAGATATAACCTGAAGCGAAGATGGGTTACGTGTGCATACGTGCTGTATCACTTTTGCTTTTCCTGTTTTTGTTGTTATTATTATTTTTTTATTGATTTTTTTCCGTCCTTCATTTAAATGTTAAAACAGTGTTAAGGTGAACAGAAAGATTCTAGAAATCCTCATACGTCAGCCCCCGTCGGGAACTCTGCAGCGGAATCCGGTCGGCAAGTGTTAGGGCCGTGCCTTATCACCTGACTGGCCCTGCCAAGGACCAGGCCAAGAGGCGACTATTCCTAACCGGACTAGACAATCACGCAAGCCGTGTGGAGGATGTCGTGATGCTTGCCCCACCACGTGAGAGGTTTGAAAGGCGGACAATTAGAAGTTGTTTCAACTTCCGGCAGTTGTTTGGCCAGTACCTGTCGATCCGATCTCGCTTTTCGTAGACTTGTCCTTTTGTTTGGTTGCAGGGTTAGCTTGCAGATACAATCCTGTGTTTCGAGAGGATGATAGTTTCTGAAATCTTGAATGCAACACTTGTTCGTTTTCCTTTTGACTAAAAGTGATTGTCTTTTTCTTGACTGCGAATGAAGGAGGGAGCCCCTGAAAATCATGACTCGTCTGGGTTTGATGATCTTGGAGATGACGGTTTTATCTCTGGTCAATGCTTTGGATGGGTATTGAATCACCATAATGGATTGAAGTCAGTAAAGAGAAATTGTGAATCGAACAAAGCGGATGACGGATTAAAGGAATCCTAAAGTAAACTAGAATAAAAACAGAGCGAGAATGTATATTTTAGTATCACGTCAGGGCAGGATTCGGAGTATGTAAACTTTGTATTAAAAAAGTATATGGACGGACAACATTTTTGGTGGGCGAACCATGGGATGTATACTGCGATCAGAGTAAAAAAAAAATCTAATTAGAATTACATTGGTACTGGAACAGCAAGATTTTACTTATGTCCTTTACTTTATTATTCATTTATTTTTAATTTAATTATATATACTTTTTTCTTTTTTTCTTTCTTTTTTTTTTATACAGAACAAATGAATAAAATATTAAAAGGAGAATTTTTTTTAACCTCATGAAATGACGATGCGTATCAAAAACCGGCATTGGGGGCAATGAATCCATTACGCATACGTCTTCCAAGGAACCCCAAGACACTGTCTGCTCCACATCTTGACGACTCCTCGTCCCTATGATCTATTTGGCTGGAACAGAGGCAATTGCGTCGGATTCGAGAACCATTCGATTTGCCTTTCTCCTAGGAGATATCGGAGCAATTCATCAATAGCCTAAAATCAAAAAAATCAAAAAAATTACGTCCGCTCTATTATTTTCTTTTCCCTTCCCCCCCCTCCACCCCCACTACAAAAGTTCCGCATTCTCTTTCCTCTCTTCCACATTTCTCTCCCTCTCTCTTTCTCATTCTTACAACATTTTTTGATTATACCCCCTTTCATTTTTTTGTCTTTAGTATTGTACATTTGGTCAATTTCTTTTCACTTGCACAATGGCCAACTCTCCTCACGGTGGTGTCCTGAAGGACCTTCTTGCCCGCGATGCTCCCCGCCACGATCAGTTGGCCGCCGAGGCCGAGACTTTGCCCGCCATCGTTCTCACTGAGCGTCAGCTCTGTGATCTTGAGTTGATCATGAACGGTGGCTTCAGTCCTCTGGAGGGTATGTTCCCAATGTCCTCTTTCTTGGTATAAATTGCGACAGCGCTTGGCGTATGGCGGGGTTGAAAAGTAAACTTTGTGGCTAACACGGACTTTCTCGCAGGCTTCATGAACCAGAAGGATTTCGATGGGTATGTCGCAATAGCCCTGATTTACTTGGCGAATATTCGGACAGTTCATTCGGGGAAAAAATTCAACAAAGAAAAAGAAAAGAGGATATTAGGATTTCATTCATCTGATTTCTGATCGCTGACTTGTCGCTCCCGCTCTTAGTGTCTGTGAGGACTGCCGTCTTGCTGATGGCAGCCTTTTCTCCATGCCCATCACCCTTGATGCCTCCCAGAAGCTTATTGATGAGCTTAAACTTCAAGCTGGCGCTCGAATCACCCTTCGCGACTTCCGTGATGACCGCAACCTGGCCATCTTGACCATTGATGACATCTACCGTGCTGACAAGTAAGTGAAACCGTATTCTTGAGTCCGAAGTTAACTCTTCACATGAAATGGATCGCGGACGTGTGCTTACTTTTATATAGGGAGAAGGAAGCCAAGCTGGTCTTTGGCGGCGATGTTGAGCACCCTGCTATCAAGTACCTCAACACCAAGGTTCAGGAGTTCTACATTGGTGGAAAGATTGAGGCTGTCAACAAGCTTAACCACTACGACTATGTCGCTCTGCGCTGTATGTTTCTGTTGAATCCTACATTGCATATGATTTACTAACCCGCTCGCCTTTAGACACACCCGCGGAGCTGCGCATTCACTTCGACAAGCTCGGCTGGAACCGGGTTGTCGCTTTCCAGACCAGGTACTTCCATGGAACCACCGGCCCTTTTTAGGGACTGACACTGACCGTCAATCTGCAGAAACCCCATGCACAGAGCTCACCGTGAGTTGACCGTTCGTGCCGCTCGCGCCCGTCAGGCCAACGTCCTCATTCACCCCGTTGTCGGTCTCACCAAGCCCGGTGACATTGACCACTTCACCCGTGTCCGTGCCTACCAGGCCCTACTCCCCCGCTACCCCAACGGAATGGCCGTTCTGGGTCTCCTGCCCCTTGCTATGCGTATGGGTGGTCCTCGTGAGGCCCTCTGGCACGCTATCATCCGTAAGAACCACGGTGCTACCCACTTCATTGTCGGCCGTGACCACGCCGGTCCCGGTAAGAACTCCAAGGGTGAGGAGTTCTACGGCCCCTACGACGCCCAGCACGCTGTCGAGAAGTACAAGGACGAGCTCGGTATCGAGGTCGTTGAGTTCCAGCAGGTCACCTACCTGCCCGATACCGACGAGTACAAGCCCAAGGACGAGGTTGCTGCCGGTACCAAGACCCTGGACATCTCCGGTACCGAACTCCGTAACCGCCTCCGCACCGGTGCCCACATTCCCGAGTGGTTCTCTTACCCCGAGGTCGTCAAGATCCTGCGTGAATCGAGCCCCCCTCGTGCTAGCCAGGGTTTCACTATCTTCCTCACTGGTTACATGAACTCGGGCAAGGACGCCATCGCTCGTGCCCTGCAGGTCACCCTCAACCAGCAGGGTGGTCGCGCCGTCAGTCTGCTCCTTGGTGACACTGTCCGCCACGAGCTTTCCTCCGAGCTGGGCTTCAGCCGTGAGGACCGTCACACCAACATCCAGCGTATTGCCTTTGTTGCCGGTGAATTGACCCGTGCCGGTGCTGCTGTCATTGCTGCTCCCATTGCCCCCTACGAGCACTCCCGGAAGGCTGCCCGCGAGGCCGTCTCCCAGAGCGGCTCTTTCTTCCTTGTCCACGTCAACACTCCCCTCGAGCACTGCGAGAAGACCGACAAGCGTGGCATCTATGCCCAGGCTCGCCGTGGCGAGGTCAAGGGCTTCACTGGTGTTGATGACCCTTATGAGGCTCCTGCTAACGCTGACCTCACCGTTGATGTTTCCAAGCAGAGCGTTCGCAGCATTGTTCACGAGATCATCCTCATGCTCGAGACCGAGGGCTACTTCGACCGTGCTTAAATTAGTATAGGCGCTTTGGGATATTTCTGGGTGTAATGACTTTTTGAGAGAGCCATTGTTTGAATTCAGCTTTTGAAAGATATCATAGAATGTATTTTGTTCATGGAATACCTTGATTGGTTAGATACTGGAAATCTATCTTATTGTTTTTATTTTCAATATTTCCTTTCCCCTGTAAACTTTACAAATTATCCCTTGATTTAAGAATAGTAAACTCAGTTATCAATTGATTGTTGATGCCTCAGGAGAAAAAGATGGGGAACCATGCAAACATTGCAAACCAACCCGCCGATGATTTCGGTGCAATTGGCGAAAGGAACTCCATCGTCTTTAAACCATCTCCGAAAAGTTCTCTCACAATTCTGCCCAACGCACAGAGATGCTCCCCCCTCGCATCCCTGTTAGTCGGTCGCCGGGGATTGCCCGGCTGGCACGGGCACCTATCCATCATGGTCTCCGCCAGCCGTCTCGCCCGTTCACCCATAACTCTCGTCTCCTCTTAGTATCCCCTCCATATACCAGACCTCAGCTACCGTTTCTCTCCCCGCTCGCGAGCAGTCGGCCTCTCCCACCCCTGTCTATTCACCTCCGACAGCATTTTGCGCGCTTAATCTCGACTGAACGGCGGAATTATTACCGACAGCGTATCTCACGGGGTCTTCGTATCGGTCTATCATTCTACGCTATCCTGGTCATGTTTCAAGTGATCAAATTGGGAGTTTACCAGGAGGAAATTGAACATAAATGGCCTACGCCGCCGGAGTGGTCTTGGAAGAGTCGTTGGTGTCTCCGGTCTGCGCACGCTCAGCAACACCCCGAGGAGATTGGGAAGTTGATGACCGATTGGCCTATGGTGGCCGGATACACAAAGGAGTTGCTGGCACGATTGGAGGATCCGGAATTCGAAGGAAAAGGTATAATCGAACAGGGAGATGGTGGATTCTTTGTGGAGGGTGTTGGTAAAACTGGCTATGACGTGTCGGGTAAAAGTGAGCCATGGAGACGGGGATACTTCCAAACATTGATGGCTTCCGCGAAAGCCGCCGAGAACCTGGAGGGCTGGCTGACGGATTGGGAGCAGCGCATCTCAGCGCCTGCAGAATATGTTGTTGGTCCGTCTAACCCTCGGCCGAAGCCGGTGCCGGCGGGCCAGAAGAAGGTGCCGCGCGAGGAGAATTGTACCGCTGCCTCTCCGAGTCCTGAGGTATTCTACATGAAGATCTTGACCACCCGTGGATTTGATAACCGGCAGAAGCTCGACGCGGCGCTTGCCTATGCAGACTGGTTGGACTATAAGGGCTTACAGGAGACCGCCAAGGATATGTATACTTGGGCGATGGATATTGCTACTTCTGGGTTACCGGTGGACGCTGGGAAGGTTGTGGATGTGAAGACTGGTGTTCTCAAGAATAACGGCAAGGCGTTGCCCTCGGAAAATCTCATCCGCGTTTCAACTGCATTCGCGGTCCACCAAGCTCGATCTGGCAACCTTCCTACTGCCCTTTCTATATTCACGTCTGTTCTCAAAGCCCGCCGTTCTCTGCCGCCACCTGCTCCTGGAACTCTCAGGCCGATACTTCCATCTTTTACCAAATCTAACGACCCTTTCCGTTCTGTCTTTGACTCCATCAAGCTCATGCTCGTCCCCGTGGAATACCCCGCCCCTCTCTCTTCCGGTGACGAGCCTCCACTACGGACTGCTACCTCTGCCTGTGAGGAGGCAGGACTCATGACGTATATTGGCGAGATTATCTATGCTTCGTCCTCGAAGGAGACTGGCCTGGCATGGACACGTGATGCAGTTGACACAGCTGAGGCCACACTCTTGGAATTAGGTGACTCCGACGATCGTAACCCTCGCCATCGCTGCGCAGAATGCCTCCGTGTCGGCCTAGAGAACTGGAAGACCATGGTGTCGAACCTTGTTGTGAAGGCGGAAAAAGAAGAGGCTGAAAGTATGCAGAAGGCCAAGGGCTCTTGGTTCGGCAGCCAGAAGCAGGTCGATGCTAAGTCTTTTGACCGGAAAAGATGGGAAGCTGAGAAATTGATCCTCGATGACCGGACTCGTCGACTTTGGCCTATGATCGAAGGTGAATCTGGACTTGAGGGGATTGCGCCGAATAGCTCATTGTTCGTCTAATGATTTTCGTTTTGTCGGTCATTGATAAGCAGTTATTATACCAGGAGTTTGAGGGAGCTTAGCATTTGAAGATTCATTTTTATTTTGGGTCCACTTCGTGCGTGTATACGACTCATAGGAATGTACTATACAATATTACCAATCATGAAGAAAGTTGTTGAAAATGGAATCCGTGGAGATGAGAGTTGGCAGGGTTCGGATATCACGGGGAAATCAAATGATTAACATTGCGTGCTTGACGAATGTTTTCTTGTTGCTCCGCTTTTTCCCCTCTTCTCTACTTCTCCTCTTTTACCAACACCCTATCCACATCCATTCCAACTATTCATTACTCATTCATCTTCAGACTACAACTAGCCTCATTGGCAATGTTTCTCACATCATTGCTGTGGGCCAAAATGTCGCGATTTCCATCAAATCCATTCACTTTCTGCGCATCATTGCCTGATCCATTCAAGGGTCCACTGAGATGCGGGAATTAATTGACTACGTTGCAATCAACAGCGGAACTCTTAGACCTTGCATGAAGATTGTCGGTGTTCCGTCGGCGTATTTGGCTGTAGCTCACGGCTTTCCCCAATTACCTTCCTGCTTAGGTAAAGGCTAGTTACTGTTAGAGAAAGCTTAGGACAGCTCAAGCTTTCGTTCGTGGATTTAAAAACTATCTGCTCCACTTGGGGATTTAACTGCTGCCTGGGGTGTCGGTGTGTGTCCCTGTTTAAAAGATGACGGTCCCCCCGCGATGGAATCTCCAGGCGTGAGATTTTAGCCACGGCTTACTGGTCTCTCGAGATAATCTTTCCAGGATGCGTGCGACAACGGCAATCGCCTCTCTCTTGCTAGCCGGCACTGCGGTCGGCTTGCAGAACCCTCATCGCAAAGCAAGGACCGTACAAGTCGAACATCTTCCCAAGCATTTGTCCACACGGGCTTTCAAAGCTGCGCAATCTGACGATTACCAATTCTTGACCAATAGAACCCATAGTCAGTGTCGCACTGTTTTTGACGTTGTTTCTTCTGATCAATATTGCTGACGTATTGGGTTGATTTAGGGTTCCTTGTCAACGGCACTGGAATCCCAGATGTAGACTTTGACGTCGGAGAGTCTTATGCTGGTCTTCTGCCAAACTCGCCAGCTGGAAACTCCAGTCTTTTCTTTTGGTTTTTTCCCTCCCAAAACCCGAAAGCCGAAGATGAGGTATGCTGCGGAATCCAATTCCTGCTCTCCGCTCGGTAAATACTAATCAACCTATAGATCACAATTTGGCTGAACGGCGGCCCCGGCTGCAGTTCTTTGGATGGACTGTTGCAAGAAAATGGTCCCTTCCTCTGGCAGCCAGGGACGTACAAGCCGGTTCGGAATCCGTACTCATGGACCAATTTGACAAATGTTGTCTATATTGATCAACCAGCGGGCACGGGCTTCTCCCCGGGCCCCTCTACCGTGAATGATGAAAAGGATGTCGCTGCCCAATTCAAAAGCTGGTTCAAGCACTTCGTGGACACATTCAAGCTGCACAATCGCAAGGTGTACATCACTGGTGAGAGCTATGCCGGCCAGTATATTCCGTACATTGCGTCGGCGATGTTGGATGAAGAAGACACCAAGTACTTCAATGTCAAGGGAATCCAGATCAATGACCCCTCGATGAATGACGACTCGGTAATGATATACGGTATGTCTCTACAAACACCAGGGGCTCACAAGTAGCCCACTCTGCTTAATTTACTAAATATACTGACATTGTCTCAGCCCCCGCGGTCAGTCATCTGAACCATTATACAAATGTGTTTTCTCTTAACGACACATTCCTGTCCGACATCAACAGTCGCGCCGACAAGTGTGGCTACACTAAGTTCCTCGACGCGGCATTAACATACCCTCCTCCCAAAGATTTCCCTACCGCACCGGAGATCACGGAGGAGTGTGCCCTTTGGGACGAGATTGTTGCCGCCGCTTACAATGTCAACCCCTGCTTCAACTTCTATCATCTTACAGAATACTGCCCTTACCTCTGGAACAAGATGGGCTTCCCTTCTCTCGCCGGCGGCCCCAACAATTACTTCAATCGCACCGATGTGCAAAAGGCCATCCACGTCCCGCGCACAGACTACTCAGTCTGTTCGGAAACCACCATCTTCGAAAACGGTGACCAATCCGCCCCTAGCGCCCTGGGACCTCTCCCCAGTGTGATCGAACGGACTAACAACACCATCATCGGACACGGCTGGCTCGACTTCCTGCTCTTCCTAAACGGGTCTCTAGTGACAATCCAGAACATGACCTGGAACGGCGCCCAAGGATTCCAGAAGCCCCCCGTCGAGCCACTCTTCGTCCCTTACCATTACGGACTCACTGAGCTCGCCTACGGCGGTGCCCCAGAACCTTACAACCTTGACGCCGGTGCCGGCTTCCTAGGCACAGCTCACACCGAGCGTGGCCTAACCTTCAGCAGTGTCTTCCTGGCTGGCCATGGTAAGTCAAGACTCAACTCATTCACTAGATGTATATACTGACGAAATCACAGAAATCCCCCAGTATACACCCGGCGCCGCGTACAGACAACTGGAGTTCCTGCTCGGTCGCATTAAGAGTCTCCAAGAGCAGGGAGAATACACTGCTTAGGTATAACTATTGGGATATTAAACTGTGTACAGTATATAAGGCGTGTTGGAAACATCGAACCAACTAGCCTATGACATCGATGTGAATATAGCCTTGTCTAGCAGACTTATTTATTCAAATGAGAAACCTCTGGTCTTCATTTTACGCTGAACCATCTCACTCTTTCATCTTGGAACACATATCTCGTTTGGCTGCTAAGATACTTGTCTTATTACCCTTCCATCCTGTAGGGTCATTGAATCCGTGATTGTTGGTCACTTTACGGGAGAGCTCAGTTTATTTTAAACTTCTGTATCTCCATACCCATAGTATTATGGTACATATTCTATATTAGAAAAACATCAGACGGCTGTTAACAGAGAGTCGGGAATATCGCTAACATGTACTATCAAGTATACAAAGTATGTGCCTTTTATTAAATGAGAATATATGTACTACGAGATAATGAATCAACTTTTCACACTGCACCCCCCTTGTTCGTACTAATCGTCGCTCCATCCTCCGTCACTGCGATCGAAGTACTCAGTGTAACAGTCCACTTGCGCACCAAGTGTCCCTTCAATATGATTCCTGCCATGATCAGATCAACAAAGACGATCAAAAACGCACCAATACCCCACATCCAGCCAACGCCGACGGAAGATTGCCACTGCGTCACAATAAACACAGACATCAGGCCAAACGACACCCGGTACGCATTGAGAGAAACCGAGGCCTCGACGGGGTTATGCAAGAAACATTCAACGATATAGTTATAGCAGACGGGGAGCGCAAGGAGTGCCCCGAACCAGATCAGAAACGACCCCAGTGCCAGGACCATGAAATGGAGATGGTATTCTAGTCCGGCTCCGTAGATGCCCAGTCCGATTGGGAGAATAATACTAGGCAGGATGGTATTCGCCAGACGGTATTCCGTATGCCATGTTCCGCCGCGGCGGCGCGCCAGCCAAAGCGGCGTCTTGTCGTTGAAAAAGAACCCATAGACTTGAGCGCTGATTATCCCTACCCAGGCGGTCATTGTAAAGAAGGCCATTTGAAGCGAGGAAAAGCCGTATCCGCCAGCTTCCTCGGGAGGCTCGAGGTAGGTTGCGAGCGTGGAGGCTTGCATAATCGGGAGACCAAGGGCAATGAAAATGTAGGTTCCTGTCAAGAGCGTGATGGGGGCGAAGGTGATTTGGAGGGGGATGATTGCTCGTTTGACCTAAAAACGGCTATGCTTAGACTTGAACTACTGTGTTCTGTGGAGGCGAAGCTTACCATTTCCGACCCTTTGTTTGATGGCTGAGTCCTAGTTCCTGGTAAAAATGTTGCGATGCGGTTTGCCATCCAGCTTTCAGGAAGAGAAGGTGGCTTGGGCATCGAAGAATCCCGTGAAAACGCGGTATCTTCGACAAAGAAGAATACGGCAAGGATTGCAGCTCCGACGGGTCCCAGGGTCCACCAAAACACATAGTTCCATGGCTTATGCTCCGCGATGAAGCCGCCTAATGTGCCACCGCCGACAACGGCGAAGATAATGAGGACCTCAAAGATGGCGAACGCCTTGCCTCGCTGGTGTAAGAAGAACATATCAATGATATACCCACTGCCCAGGATAGCAGGAATACCACCAAACAAACCACAGAAGAGTCGCGAGATGGTGAACGATATATAGTCATTCGGGCCTGTCATCTCAGCAGCCCAGATCTGACAGATAAAGATCGCCACCAAGCTCCAGAGCACGACAGAACTGCGACCGATTACGGCCACAAGAGGTATTATCAAGAATGGACCGGCGACCCATCCAGCCAGGCCGGCTGCGACTGAGTTAAGAAGATCGGTTTGCGTCTTGTGATAGGCTGGGACTTGATAGACGAAGGTGAGTTGGTTGGAGTTCGGGGACATTTGGCCAGCGAATCCAGCCAGGCAAATACAAGTGAAGATAAGAATCTTCTTATGCATAGGCCAGTTCTGCGTATGGTTAGACGAGCGTAACGACTATGTCACTATGGTTGGGCTGTTTCACGTACTAACGGGTCCTTCGGGTCATCAGACGGTTGAGGGACCAGAACAATCCCGTTTACATCTTTCTTAAAAAGTTCGGAGGCATCATCGCTTCCAGGTGCCACTCTCACATCTGGCATAGGGAGCTTGTCCGCTGCCTTCATTGCCGACATGGTAAGAGTATGACCAGCGCGTGGGCAACTGTTAGTAGTAGGCAAGAAAAAGCAAAAAGAATAAAAATCATTCGATCATTCCAAAGAATTTCCTCTCTTCAACTGCAGTGCATGTGATCTAAAACCCAACTGCTTAGCGACAAATTAAATTATTCATGGGAAAGAGGCCTGCAGGGGTCATGTTGTCTCCTAAATCCCATTCGGGAAAGTAGAGGGTACGCACTCCTGCGTGATAAGTGCGATCAATTCAAACTCGACCATGCATACTCCATCGCCATTAATTTTCTCGAATCAAGACTGTCTTGGCCGGGTGACCGAGAAATATCGCCCTGGGATGCTTAATTGGCAGGGCTTACTTTGCACGGCGGCCGAGTAGAGACCGTCGAAGATAGAATTTGCTAGTGAGCGAGCTAAGATTCCTAGCAACGCTTATTATTGATCATCAATTTCGCTGATTGGGTTTCACAACGCTGTATAGATTGCGGTGGAGCATAGACATTTTCGCCCTACATGCCAAGATCGGTTCGAAATGAAGTGCACGGAAATGACCGGACTTCACTCCCAGTCTCAAGTGGAGTCCAACGCCCTATTAAAGTCCTGTTTTAGTGTCGTAATTAACTCATATTAATGGTCTTCTCGTTTAATCTTTTTCCCACTTTCCCCATTATTTCATGGGTAGATGTATTTTCGATCTGAACTCCCTTCTGATGTTGACCCTCCATCGGTTTCACTAATAAAGGTGGGTCCCTGCGTGGTGACCACTTCTATAGATGTAGTCTTCATAATACCCCGATCATCGAGGCGAAGTTGAGATTCACTGTCCTCGTCTTCACCATGCCATGTTGTGTCGTTCTGGGGGTCTAACACTGTAGTGTCCCAGTCGGCCCGAGAGATGCGGTGATTGCGGAGAGGCAGAGAGTGTGACTTGGAACGAGAATAATTCGTAGTCATGGAATTATGGCCTAGCAAGGGTCGTACGGATGGTGCAGCTGCCGCAACTACTCCAAATGTGGCTTCTAGTCTGCAATCAAAATTTGTTAGCCTATTCCTTGCATTCGACCCAGGATTATCATGACATACACTGCCCACATGAACAGGTCGACAAGGTCCCCTACAGTAAAAGATTGTCAGAATAAATTGAATAGGAAACATGATCGTAATGTACAAGCTCACATGTCGGATCTTCCGTCCTCGTCAAGCTGGGCACGAGCGTAGTGCGAGCAATGGCAAACGCGCCGCTCCTATTAAACTTATTAGCAATTCCTACTATATCAAAGCCCCGATATAGATAACTCACGCGAACCCAAGAGCCATGATCCCACAAATGCCTACCTTAACTCGCTTAGGAAGTTTAATGTTCCATAGAAAGATGATCGGTAAGATGGATAAAACAAAGTCTGTTGAGGCTGCAATCACTATCAAGGCCAGTCAGATTGAAGTATTCGACTAGATTGAGTGTATATGCATACCTCCTTGGGCAATTCCTATGGCATCTATGGCAGTCGAGGACCAACAGCGCCCTTCCACGGATTTATTCCAGTTGTATTCCACGGGAGTACATTGGGGAAAGATGACGGCAGCATCAAGCGCACTAGTGATGGTGTTGAAGGCAATGAAACACCAAAAGAAGATTTTCCACTTCTTGCTTTTGAGACTAGGCAACTTCTTTAGCAATGGGGGTTAGGAAAATGTTTCTTGGCAGGGGTGAACATACAAGAGTCTCTTTAGATATAAACTGATCGAAATTTTGAGAAAGATGGTGGAGAAGATCAGAAGGAATTCACTAATCCGTAGGAGCTTCATACTGTAGGCAGCTTGAGCACGGCCCACATATTTGACATGGCGTCCGAAGCCGTTTGATGTCGCACCGAGCACCAGCCCCATCACAACCAAGGCCGTCAACTAAGCCGTTGTATTAGTCTGCAACCCAATTTACCTGAAGAAAATGAACTGGAGGGAGAGATATTTACCATGGCAAATACGTTGAACCAATCATCCCAGTCAAACAGACGAATCATGTACCGGCGTACATACAATCGCAATAGCGTCAAAATCAGTGCTATGACGGTAGTGATGATTGTCGGAACGGTAACCATGTATGCCCTGGAAACATCTTCGGTGGACGTAGATTGCTCCATGAGGGGTTGGATTTACATTTACATTTGAAGAGTCAATCGATGGTTGATGAAACGGAAAAAGAACTTCAAGTTGTCATTGGTATTGGAAAAGAGGGAAAAGAAACGGAAAGACAACGGAAACAAACAAGACAACCAAAGAAAACAAAACCCCGTGACAATCAGCAGAAAAGAATGAAAAAAAGAAAAAAGAGATTTCTTTCATCAGCACAAAATCATCTGCACATCAGCAACTGCACATCAACCGCAGTCAATAAGGAGGCAGTTCATCCCCTTGATGCAAGGATGATGCTAGATGAACACCACCAATGAACTTTAAAACATATTTCTGTTCCAAATTAAGATCTCCCAAGTAAGACTCTGATTATTACTGTTCTCTAGAACCAACAGTGGCTGAATCTCTTTTTCATTCAAAGTCCGAACATCGAGATGGTGGATACTTAAGCTCCACACGGCCCGATACGCCGTCGAACTTTGTTCTCCACATGATCCCTGTCATGGTGCATGGACCGATACTACGTGGGCTTGGTTGGACAACTCGAGTCGCTCATCTCTCTACCCCCTCGTGGAACCTTATGGAGTTCTTTTTAGAAATCAAACGCGTACGCAGCGTATGCTCGTGTGACTTACCATTGACCTTGGACCAACCATGATTCTCGGAATTCCACCCAGAGATCTCCGCAGCCTCCGCTTCAATACATGCTTCTTAAAGGCTGGCTGTGAAGTGGACTTCTGAGTTCTCTGATGACAAAGGAAGATATCTCTGGTCATGCCACTCAATCGCATCTTTAGCAGAATTTTATTATGGTTCTTGGTCTGAGAATGAAGATCCGCATTCTAGTTCTCAGCAATTATCTTCCAGCTCAATCCTAAACTTGTGGGAGCGCCGTGACTGCGACCGCAGCACACATTCCCTTGCCTGCGTAAGCACAGATTAAGAACTATTTACCCAGCGATCATTACCATTTCCGGTTTCTGTACGACAACAACCCTGAACCGAGATTAACCCAGCAGCGCTGTGGCTTGCAGGGTAACGGCACAATGGGCAGTACACCTCCATCCAAGAAATTTACCGTGACCATTGTTGGCGGTGGAATCGGAGGGCTTGTCTTGGCCATCGGATTGCTACGTCGAAATGTCCCGGTTCGCATCTACGAGGCAGCTGCCGCCTTCGCGGAAATCGGACTGGGATTGTCAATTGGTCCAGCCGCTCACCGTGCGATGCCCCTCGTGGATCCTCAAATTCGAGAGATTTATGACTCGCTCGTCACCACTCACGCAGACAGCCCGGGCTATGAACATTTTCGGCAAACATGGTTTGAGATCGTCTGGGCTAGTGGCCCCCAGGAAGGTGACACCTTGATGAACCTGAAGGCCCTTCCGTCCGGCCAGACAACTCTCCGCCGTGCGGACTTCCTCGACGCATTAGTAAACCTAATCCCCCCAGAGATCGTACAGTTTGGGAAGCGTCTCGAGAGTCTTCAGGAGACCGCGGAGAATGTCACCTTACATTTCGACGACGGTACAACAGCGGTCGCCGATTTAGTCGTCGGCTGCGATGGAATCAAATCCAAGGTCAAGGAGTCGATGCTCCCCGAAGAATCAAAGCAAAAGAAACCGCAGTACAGCGGCATGTACGCATACCGCACCGTGTTCGATATGGATGAGATGGTGGAAATAGTCGGCGACCAACGCGCTCGAGTGTCCACAATGTATGTCGGAAATGGAGCATATGGCATATCCTATCCGATTATGCGGGCGAAGAAGGTAAACTTCGGTCTTTATATGCTGAGCGAAAAATGGGACCACGACGAGTGGGTTCGGCCAGCAAAGCGGGAAGATATGCTCCGAGATGCCAGTAGCATGGGAAGATACGTGAAAGCCCTAGTTGAGGTACGTAAAGACTTTGCAGACTCATTAAACAGACAGCTGACGTGGTTTCCTTAGCGCATGCCGGATCCATCACAGTGGGCAATTTTCGAGCACCCTCATATTTCTACATATGTCCGGTCCCGGGTCGCCATCCTCGGGGATGCGGCTCATGCGTCCACGCCGCACCAGGGCGCCGGTGCCGGTCAGGCAATCGAAGATGCTCACGTCCTTGCTGAGCTTCTCGGTGATTCCAATGTCACCGAGCCGGAACATGTGGTCGCTGCGTTCAAGGCGTACGATGACGTTCGGCGTCCTCGAAGCCAGAGGGTGGTCACGAGTAGCAAGGAGAATGCGTACCTTCTTTGCTTATGCCTTGATGGGGTTGGGGATGATGCTGATAAGCTCAAGGAAACATGGAACAAGCGACTTCGCTGGCTCTGGGACTTGGATGTACAGGGACAGGCTGAACAAGCCAGGGAGAGGATGTCCGAGTACCGGCAGGTATGAAACCAAATTATATATGACTTAACGTAGCAAATGACATCAACTACACTCAACCGCGTGAGAACAGTATTATGATATTATTATAACGTGTAATACATTTATTCTCTTGACCTCCGACGCGGTGATAATTCTAGAACCATCTTTCTTCAGCTCTCCATCATCTCTATACCTTCAATTTGGACCCTTTAAACTTGAAATCATAAGAATTCTAATACTAAATCTGCACCAGCCTTTTCTTTATCAATATCACATGCTAGTACTTCTCACATCTGATAAATCTACCGAAAAAAAGGAGGTTAACGTGACTCAAAAAAAGCGAAATACTGATGCTTTACAATGAATTTTACAATTAATTTGGTGAAAAGGGGAAAAGGCTTTCAAAGAGCTTTGCTCTGAACCGATAGGAAAGAATAAAAGGATTGAAAGGCTCAAAGATCACCAGGTAACATAGCCTCGTGGCCCCATTCTGGAAAAACGGGAGCTTTGGGATGATTACTTGGGGTATGAGATAAAGACCTCAAATTGTGGGAGACTTGCCAATGGGAGATTAGGAAATAATGACATATTTCGATTGCTAGATTACATTCTATCTGTATGCGCAAGTGTAGAGGTACAACCATGACCGTCTATAAACAAGCAGATATCTATTTAAGTCGACGCTAAAGTCAAAAGAACACCCAACAACCCAACGGAAACAAAACGAGAGGGAAAGGAGAAAAGGATGAATGCCAACAGAATGCGTCTCGCTTTTACTTTTGCGAGTCACTGGATTTCCGTGGCACTTTATGCTCACGCTGCAGCGATGACCACACTCACAGCTTAGCAGTCTCGTTCAGCTTGCCCATGAGCATCTTGCCAATCTCAGGATCGACCTTGCTGAACATGTCGACCACGGCAGTCTTCAACTCCTTGGGCAGAGCGACGAGAGTCTCGGAGATATTGCTGATCCAGGTCTTCCGCTCAGCATCATCGAAAACATCCCTCCAGAGAGCCCTTGGCTGGACGAAGTCCTCATCGGTCACGGGAATGGCGTTCATGCCCAGGGCAACACCGCCCTTGATCCACTCCTCGTGGCGAACCTTCTGTGCGGACTGTTGACCAGGGACGACAGGGGTGAACATGCTGTGGACATAGTTCGGGTCGCCACCGTAGTTGCTCTGGGTGGTTACACCATCACGCTGGTAGGGTGCGTAGACAGGTGCGATGGGTCTGTTGGATGGGAGATGGGTGTAGTTTGCGCCGAGACGGTAGCGCTGGGCGTCTGGGTAGGCGAACATACGAGCTTGGAGCACTATTTGAAAAAAAAAATCATTAGCATCGAGCACAAAGGGTGGAAATTGGAATGGGAAGACATACTGGGATCCGGCGAGAAGGTGATACCGGGGACCATGTTGGATGGAGAGAATGCTGCCTGCTCAATTTCGGCGAAGTAGTTGGCAGGCTGGAAGTATGAATTAGTATGTGCCACATCTTTGTTCGGGATTAAATAAAACCTACGTTCTTGTTCAAGGTCATCTTACCCACTGGGATGAGTGGGAAGTCCTTGTGAGACCAGACCTTGGTGATATCAAAGACCGAGAGACCGTGCTTCTCGGCCTCTTCAGGCTTCATGACCTGGACGTAGAGACCCCAGACGGGGTAATCCTTGCGTGCAATTGCATCAAACAGCTCCTGAGTGTGGTAATCGGAATTGACACCGGCCAGGCGAGTACCTTCGGCGGAGGGAAGGTTGCCGATACCCTGCATGGGACGGAAGTGGAACTTGCAGTAGTTGAAAGATCCATCAGGGCCGAGCAGCTTCCAGGTATGGATACCGAAGCCGGTGATGCGGCGAAGGGATGAGGGAATACCGCGAGAACCGAAGAGGTGCATAAGGGTGTGTGTACTCTCGGGGCTGTTGGCGTGGAAGTCCCAGAACTAGTATTGGTGTGAGTAATAGCAAAGAATCAGAGAACGGGGATACTGCTTACCATGGTCCAGTCAGGGCAGTTGTTCTGAGGGTGCTTCTTGTGACTGCGGTTCAAGGAAGGGAATTTGACGGGATCACGGACAAAGAAGACAGGCTGTGATGGTCAGTATGGACGCTATATATGGGTTATGCGACATGATATTGTACGTACCACGTGGTTTCCGACAATGTCGTGGTTACCCTCCTCAGTGAAGAACTTGACGGAGAAACCACGGACATCACGAACGGTGTCAGCGCTTCCCTTCTCACCACCAGTGGTACTGATTCTGGTGAGAACAGGAGTCTTCTTGCCAACTCCATTGAGGAACTTGGCGGTGGTGAGGTGAGAGATGTCATGGGTAACTTCGAACTCTCCCCAGGCACCGGCAGCCTTAGCGTGGACGACTCTAGGTAGAGTAAGTACAGATATATAATGCCAGTGACGTCCAATTGCTTCAGTTACCTCTCGGGAATACGCTCACGGTTAAAGTGGGCAAGAGTCTCGATAAGGAGGGTATCTCCAAGGGTAGTCAAGCTACCACCGCCAATAGTGGGAAGGGTGGTGGCGACAGCTGGGTCCAAAAGGGGTTGACCTAAATTAAAACCGTCAGTGGATACTACAATATCATACATATACAATCAATAGATCTATGTTTACCTTCGGCCAAAGTATACTGGCGGGGAGTTTTCGTCATGGTGATTAAGCCGAAGGGTTGTAAAAGTGTCCTGTTTTATTTTTTTCACGGTGGAACTCGAGAAATCTGGAATTCCCACGAAATCAAGCCCCATCGTCCTAATATATAACATCCTCGGGATCGGACCGAAACAATTGATATCCACTTCATTCCGTGAAAAGATAACCGGGAAAATCTCGGATGTGGGTATTCGGGACATGATGCTGACGTTTCATTGGGACGGCTCAGGTTTTGTTATCACGATAGAAAAGAAGTCCGTAATCAGAGACTGATCAGTGGTGCAATTGAAAAAGGGTGGATCCGAGAATTGAAGCTATAGTGGAGCTTCTGAAAAAACTCAACGTTTCTATTTCGTGATAACTTCCCCTCATGAGGGGTAATCTTTGTTTGGCCGTGAGGGGAGATAATATCACGTGTAAACTCCAATTTCCGCCACAGTTGCCCAAAGGGGTTTAGCGAGGTGTAGTATATCTTCTTTAGGACATAGTATTTGCTCTCCCGAACCATCACCGAGTCAACTCCATCTCCGATTTTCTAAATATGACAACTCTTACAGCTGACACCCATGCTTATGATGAAATAGGCTTTCGATCGGTGGGGCTGATTTTCGTAAAGCTAATGTCTGGAAGGACGCTAGAATTCTTGATGTTTGCCAATTCAATGCTCACAGACTACAGTAATACAGGCATGAGTCGAGCCAGCATCACGGAAATTCGGCATTCCCCTCATGAGTGGCTTTCTCATCGAACGTGTTGAAGTCATAATGGTGAGAGCTATGAAGCTATATATTGGGCTCAGATTCCCATGGATGATGTGTTTTTATTCTCATCATCATCATCATCATCACTATTCTACTCTAGCTGAATTGTTCAAAATATTTTAATAACCATTCATTACAATGACCGCCCAAACAGTCGAAACCAAGTTTGACTTCATCGTTGTCGGCGGTGGCACCGCTGGCAATGCTATTGCTGGCCGTCTCTCCGAGAACCCCAACGTCCGCGTTCTGGTCGTCGAGGCCGGTATCGCCAACCCTGGCGAGGTCGATGATATCACTACCCCGTCCAAGGCCTTTGGACTTCGTGGTAGTAAATATGACTGGGCCTACAAGACTACGATGATCAAGCGTGATGACTATGAGCGCATTGAAAAGCCGAATACCCGTGGAAAGGCCCTCGGTGGAAGCTCTTGTGCCAATTACTTCACCTGGATCCCCGGATCCAAAGCTACTTTTGATGACTGGGCCGAATTTGGTGGAAACGACTGGACCTGGGACAACTGTGTCGACTACCTCCGCAAGTGTGCTACGTACCACGACGATGAAAAGCTCTACCCATCCGAACTGAGCAAGATCGGTACTGGTGGGCCGGTGCAGATCGCCCATGCCGAGCTTGTTCCTGAGCTGCAGCCGTTCCGTGATGCTTTGACCACCGCGTGGGTCTCCAAGGGCGAAGAGCTCAGCGAAGACATCTATTCCGGTGAAATGCACGGTCTCACTCACTGTGTTGACACTATCTACCAGGGTCAGCGTCAGGGTAGCTGGCTATACCTGCAGAACAAGCCGAATGTCACTATCTTGTCTCAAGTCCACTCAAAGCGCCTGATCATTGACCGTACCACCCAGACATGTACTGGTGTTACTGTTATTGACCCCAGAAACGGTGCCGAACTCGATCTCCATGCCACTCGTGAGGTCATTGTCTCTCAAGGAGTGTTTGAAACTCCCAAGCTTCTAATGTTGAGCGGTATCGGTCCCGCTAATGAGTTAAACAAGCATGGAATTGACGTCGTTGTTGACTCTCCCCATGTCGGCAAGAACCTTCTGGATCACCCCATTGTTCCATTCGTTTTGCGCCTCAAGGATGGCCTTTGTTTGGATGATCACCTCCTGCGTGCTGGCCCGTTCAATGAGGCCGCCGTCGCCGCATACCGCCGCGACAAGACAGGTCCGGTCGGCTCCGGCCTCTTGGAGCTTGTCGGATTCCCTCGAATCGACGAGCGCTTGAACAAATACCCTGCATACCGCGAGGCCAAGGCTGCAAACGGTGGCCTTGACCCCTTTGGCCCGGGCGGCCAGCCACATTTCGAGCTTGACTTTGTTGGGATGTTCAGCAGCGCATTCCAATGGCATTACCCAGTACCCAAGGAAGGTAGCCACATGACGGTGATTGTTGACCTGCTTCGCCCTGTCTCTGAGGGCGGTGAAGTCACATTGAACAGTGCAGACCCGCTTGTGCAGCCCAACATCAACTTGAACTTTTTCGGCAGTGATCTGGATGTTTTGGCCATGCGCGAGGGTGTCAGGTGGACCTACGATGTTCTCACAAACGGACAGAGCTTCAAGGACCTTGTTGTCAAGGAATACCCCTGGGATATGCCCCTTGAATCGGACGAGGCAATGAACAAGGCTGTCCTGGAGCGCAGCCAGACTGGATTCCGTGAGTGACCTTAGTACTAAACGATGAGTGACATGGCGCTGATTATAGTAGATCCCTGCGGAACGGCCCGTCTTTCCAAGAGCATCCACCAGGGTGCTGTCGACTCGAAGCTGCGCGTACATGGCATCAAGAACCTCCGTATCGCCGATGCGTCGATTATGCCCGTCATTCCCGATTGCCGTATTCAAAACTCGGTCTACATGATCGGCGAGAAGGTCAGGATATATCCTTTTATACCAATACGCAGGACTAACATATTTCAGGGTGCCGATATTATCAAATCCCAACATAAGGATCTGTATGAGCAAAAGAACATTCCTTACTTTGTCTCCAGCAAGCTGTAAGCTTGGAGGACAGTAGATGCCCAAGGGATTCACTTACATAAAGCTTCATGATATGCACGATGATATTATAAGACTGGCGATTTGAGAGCTTTTTAATTAATTGATGTATTAGAATGCTTACTTTCACTCCTAAATAAATACTCCATTCAGTCCTACTCTCTAGTAAAGCTTATACTCAAATTAAATCAATTAATGTCGTCAATCATTCAAAAGTATCAGCAACGCAGTATTAAGGTATCCCAAAGCATCAATCATAACATCATCAACAATGATCCGTAGCCTTACACCACCCAACACAAGCCGCCACAATAATGGCAATAATAAGAACTAACCACCATCAGCTCAGCACCAACAAAAGCAAGGAACATAGACAGAGAACTCACCGCAAACCAGCAAAATCCACCACTTGTACTTCCTCGCATTGCGCAGGCTAACAGCCGCATGTCCCATCTCCGTATTCGCCTTTTTTAACGCCACCACCGCATCACTGGCATCCTCCTCGACCTTCTCAACGACAGCCTCCTGCCGATGCACTAGCTCCGCTACCTCGCGAGACAACTCATTCAGGACCGTCAGTTCGCTCTCAATCTTCCGGATCGCAGCCGATCGCTCCATAACGGCCGCTTGGGCATCCTTCGCATTACGCGTTCGCGCTCCATTAACCTTGACACCGTTAGCACCAAACCACTTCATCAACCAAAAAACCAAGAAAGAGAAAGTAAGAGAGAATACCTGAAAAACCATCTCCCCAGCAAGAACCCCCCTAACGCCCTCCTCAACCTCCCCCTCCTCCAATTCCGGATGCGCAATCTCATACCGTCTCCGCACCTGCTCCCTCAGCGCGCGATCAAACTCCGTCTGCGCCCGATACCAGTCCCGTATCTCCCCCTGCACCTGGTTCCGCGTAGCATCGATCTGTGCCTTCGCGCGCGGATCCCTCGCCCCCGCTATCTCGGGCTGCTTGAGCGCGTCGACGAGTCTGCGCACCTGTCTGAAGGTCTCGTGGATGTCGGCTTCGATGGCGTCCAGCGTGCGTCGCGCGGATTGGTCGTCTGTCGTGCTGGTGCTGTTTAGGAGGGACTGTTGTGCGGGTTGGAGGTGGTTGGCGCGGAGGTTGTGGAGGTGGGTTAGGGCTTGGGTGATTTGTTGGCGGGTTTCGAGGATTGTGGGGAGCGTGTGGGAGGGTGTGTCTGTTAGTTCTATTTTATTTTATTTTTACTTAGATTTGCTTGAAATTGGGATTGTTTTTATGGGCAAGTACCGTAGCCTTGTTCTAGGTCGCGATAGCTGAAGTTGGTTTGTCGGGACATTGTTGGTTGTGTGACTTGTGTTTATGGGTGCTGTACGGCGCTGTGTTAAGATAGAAGCTGATATGGGAGATGCACTGAATGACAGGAATTAAGAATGCCTTTATGGATACAGCTCGGAAAATATCACCGCCAATGTTTCACGTTGTACTATAAAAAGGGAGCTCTAATTTAGTGCAGGGCTGTGCTTGCTTTTGCGAGCCTCATGCTTTCTGTGCGCGGGGAATCAGCACTAACTGGGGCTGTGCAAGCAGGCAAAAATATTCTGGCCTTATTCGTCAAGTTTTTCGTATCTGTATATTTCACATGGTCGTTTTTAGAATAGTGCGTAATTGTATTTCGCTTAACATGTCCAGACGTAATGGTGGTGGTGGTGGTAGTAGTAGTAGTAGTAGACAAAGTTTAATTCAAAACTACTAAACATAAGTCGAACAAGATACACATTCAGTGATCAACGGCCAAGATAGTCGATTATAACCGGGCGGTTTCCTCCATTGGAACCACTCGGAATCCCTTGAACGTCGGCAGGGCGGCTCGAATGTCCTTCAAGTACTCCGGATACCCCCCAGCAAAGCAGGCTGGTTCAAAGGCTTTCCCTGGGATACTGCCGCCCATGTAGGTAGACCGGGTGGTGGGGAACAGAGAGATGTCCGTCAGATGGTTGACTCTCTTCTTCCAGCCTTGAGCAGCTTCTGGAGTGGGGTCGATGTACTTGATGCGTTGACGCTCCATCGTCTTGATAGCATCGCTGATCCACCGGCCTTGGACTTCAACGCAGGTTGGGCCGTTGCTGAATAGCGTCGGGCCTTGAGGCCCGTACATGTAGAACATATTAGGATATCCGCTCACAGTCATACCCAGATGGGTAAACACACCCGGTTTCCATT
The DNA here is from genome assembly GCA_009193465.1 of Aspergillus avenaceus. NCBI lineage: Eukaryota > Fungi > Ascomycota > Eurotiomycetes > Eurotiales > Aspergillaceae > Aspergillus > Aspergillus avenaceus. Next base: position 72,114 of record ML742062.1, read on the forward strand.
CATCTTGCAGCGCGGTACCATGGATACTTTGTAGGCCCATCTGTGTCATTCCTCCGGTGACGACGTCAAAGCCGGTAGCGATGCAGATCACGTCAAACTCATGGACTGTGCCGTCTGCCAATTTGATTCCGGTCTCGGTGAACCCGACAATGGGGTTGTCCTTGATGTCGACTAGCTTCACGTTCGGACGATTGAATTGCTCAAAGTAGTTGTATTCCAGACAGGGGCGTTTGACACCGAAAGGGTGGGGTGGCTGCAAGGGCGCAAGCAGCTCTTGGTTCTTCGAGCCATGGAGGCGCTGCCGGATCTTTTTGCACCAGAAGTCATACACGATCTGATTGGCTTTTATCTCATACAAGTAATCTTTATAATTGCCAACCCAATAGCGGAAGCCTCCTTGCTGCCAGAGCCTTTCAAGGGTAGCCTCTCTTTCTTCCTCATTATCTTCAAAGACGCCCCTTTCCAGGAATGAGTACAGGAACCCTGCGAACGATGTCTCGCGTGCTGAGAAAAGCACCGGATAAACCGCTTTGATATTTTCTTGTTCCTCGGCTGTCAGGGTTCGCTTACGCATCGGGACCGCGAGGTTTGGAGTCCGCTGAAAGACTTTCAATGAGCCCGCTTCGGGGCCCCAGGCCTGCGTGACTTGGACCCCTGAGGCTCCCGTGCCAATAACAGCACAGCGCTTCCCTCTGACACCGATTTTTTCATCCGGCCAAAAGGAAGAGTGGTGGATAATGCCCTTGAATGAGTCAATCCCGGGCCACTCCGGGATGTAGCGTCTGGCGGCAAAGCCGGCCGCGATGATGAAGTATTTCGCATGTGCGGTTCGGCCATCGGCTGTCTTCACGCACCAGCGGCCCTCATCTGGATTGAATTGGGCGTTAACAACAACACTGTGAAAGGCACAGTCTTTCTTAATCTTGAGGACATCTTCCACATGATCAAAGTACTTTCGCAGTTCTTCAAAGTTCGGGTAATTCGACGACCAGGTCCAAGTCTTCCAGATCTCCGGAATTGAATACTCGTATTCAGGAACTTCCGAGTCTACACCGGCGCCGGGATAACAATTCCATCTCCAAGTTCCACCGATGTCGTTCCCCGCCTCGTAGATCGCAGCTTTAAGGCCGAGCTTCCGCATTTGGTAGAGAGCATAGATACCACCAAACCCAGCTCCGACGATTAAAACATCGACATTGAGATTATCGACATAAGGGCCCGTGGTGCCATCAAGAGAGGCATAATCACTAAGCTCCGTTTTCATAGACATGGTGGAATTGAATTTATGGTTCTGCCGAGGTTATTGAGAGGGGGGAAAGAGCAGTCTCTTAGTGAGGGGGTGCAGCAGCCATTTATAGCAAGGATTGAACAGCAGAGAATAGGACACTGGGAAGCGTTCGTATGCGGAGAAGTACGCAGGGGTTCGGTGTCCAATCCCGGCCATGGAATCCCTATCTGCATAGGGGACGCAAAGGACGATAGGTAATGATGTGGTCGAGGCATGGTATCTTGCTCCTTTCGCCTTTCAGGTGAGAGATCAGGTGGTCATCTGCAGAAAAGAAAAGGCGCTGATCTCCAGTTTCAGTTAGGAATTCAACCTATAGAATCTTCGCTGGGAGAGATAATTGCAGGGAATTGCAGGTATCCAGTACTTTGTGATACTTCTTCCCCGCATATTCGAGACATGTCATTGGTGTTGATAGATGACCCAGTATCTTTTTTTCAAGCTTGTAACCATGGATAATTGGAACATCATGTTAATCACCAACCAGGGTTCACGGAGATAGTCCGATCAAAGTATGATCTCGAAGCGGAGAGATGGGAAGAGAAGATAAAAAAAAAAAAGGGAAGTAATTGAGGTGTAGAAAAGGCGATGACAAGAAGTTACGGCGGGACTAAATCTAGCTAACGGACAAAACTTCGGATTATTGGATTTTTTACCGAAATCTCGCTATTTTACATTCAGCCACACATTATCTTTTAATTCCACTTCTATAGAAGCTTTATATTAATTATTTTTCTCTTTTAATTAAATCTCAGGATCTATCTGGCCTTGTGATTAAGATTATATTTAGCTAGATATTAGTATTTACTAGCTATAATTCTTAATAGACTCGTTGACTAAGAATCTACTAGGCGATAATAGTACGTATACTATAATCTATTTTTTATAAAGAATATATATATTAGTAAATAAATTATAGAGTAGATCTTGTAGTTAAGAGGCCTGTAGATCTTATATAAGTGTAATCTTATTGGCGTGTTAGTAAGACGGCCCGGTGTGTTGCGCTTGGTAAACTTGGTAAATTTTTATTTTGTCCGTTAGCTAGATTTAGTCCGCCGTAAGAAGTAATAAATCAATGAGCCGGTAACAAACAAACCAATACTGGAGCTTGAAAGAAAACAGGCACGGGGGTATCACGGGGGTATCACAGGACCCACCGGTACCATTGGCTTTGAGTCAGCCTACAATCTTACTGTCAAACTACTATACACCTATATCGCTATCGCTTTCCTTGTTAAATAAAAGAAAATCTGTTCTACAATATCCATTGCCCTTCTTCTCTTTTACTTTCATTTATATATCTTTAAGGTGTTAAATTATTTTATACAACAAAATCATAACGCATTTCTTTCCCAAAATGCAGCTCCTCCACTTACCAAATGAGCTGCTCCAAATAATCACCGACAATTTGATCAAAGAAGCAGATATAAATGCCTTGATGCAAGTTAACCGTTCTTTCTATGATCTACTGGAATCTCGCTTGTATCAAGTCAATATCCAGTATGGTGAAAGTTCGGCTCTGGTCTGGGCTGCAGCACAAGGCCACTTAGAGGTAGCGAAAAGGTGTCTACGGGCGAATGCAAATGTCAACACATTGGGTCCACTCCATGCATCAATCGATCAGTCCAATCTCACAGCTTGTCCCAGCATTGCATTTCCCCCTTCTGCAGTCTATACGCGCTCGATATCAGCCACCGGATGTCGATGGCGATCTACACCGCTCATGCTCGCAGCGGCTCGTGGACACAAGGACATCGTTGAGCTGCTAGCCGAACATGGTGCTAACTTTAATTTTTATGTCGGTGACAGCAATCCAATACTTGCTGCTGTCGGGCGTGGCCATACAGCGGTAGTGAAATATCTACTGACACTTGATGTGGATCTTTCCGTTGGCCTGGACATACTTGGATACACTCCACTCGTGCTAGCAGCGGGAGAAGGGCACACCGAAATAGTGAAGGTACTTATGCAGCATGGCATTGACCCCAACGATGTTTCGGATGGAACTCCACTTATCCATGCTGCGAGAGAGGGCCGTGTGGAAGCCGCTCGTGCCTTACTAGATGGAGGGGCAAACATGCATCTCGACGGTAACCCGGTGATGCTTGGTGCCATCGATAAGAACGATCCCACCATGGTTAATCTGCTGCTGGACTATGGAAGTTACATTGAGTGCGAAGACAACTTTGGACAGACGCCTCTCTCGTATGCCGCGGAATGGGGAAGCTGGAAAGCTGCCGAGGTCCTCCTTCGAAGAGGCGCTAATATTCACGCCCTCGTGGGTGACATGACCCCGTTGTCTTTAGCTATCAAGATGGATAGAGTGCGCATGGTAGAGCTGTTACTAGATAACGGTGCCGAACCTACCATTTTCGGCCAGCCAATGCTCGCGAAGATAGCGCCAGCGGAGAATTTACAAATGATTCGGCTTCTCCTGGAGCGAGGGCAGGCCCCAAACTGTTGCGATTATCGAGGCAGGACACCTCTATTCTTTGCGACCATGAAGCAAAATCTAGAAATGATGCGCTTATTTTTGGAACGCGGAGCAGATCCAAACATAAAAAGCTGTGGGATAGAACTGTTGACCTGGGCCATTCTGGGAAACCATGCCGCAGTGGTTGATATGTTGCTTGCTTATGGAGCTTCATATTAATGACGATATTGGTATAATTATATCACGCATGTCATGGTGACAGCACAGGGCGTCTAAGATGATGCATGATGGGAACATAGTTCCGACAAAATGCCCCAGCATGTGCCTTGCCTGCTTGCTTGATCATGATCCACAAACTGCTTGGAATGCGAAACTAGCCCCCTGGTCCACAGCCATGGCGCAAGACCTGAATACCAATTTGGCTCATGAACCGCGCAAGCAAACCAGCCATGAAAATGCGCAACCCCGAGAATACTATTACCACGTATACAACGTGGAGCCTCACCAAGCCTGGCTGGAGCTGCTCAACAACGAAAGGCCTTGTTCTGACGATGAAGAATCGCTCTGTGATGATCTTTCTGATGAGTCTGTGATCGAGGTTGGGGAATAATATTTCCCCTCTAGTGGAAGCGAGGCAGTATATATTTCAAATGGTAGAGTCAAAGAACTCTCCAACTTACTCTATACTAATGCTACGAAGATTAGCTTTCAAGTGATGAGTTGATGGACGACCCTATACTGCCAGGGACGTCCAATCCTCTTTCATTAGCAGTTGGGAATGGAGAAACGTTTCTCGACCTGGAGCCGATCAAATCACTTGTCGATGAACTGAGTCAGAAGCAGCTAGTTAACATGATAAGGGAGAATCTCAAACTTGATGGACTTAGAATAGAGCCAACGCAAGATCGTCAATTACGAGACCGTGTACAGCCATTCTAAAAAGGCACTCAAATACAAGATTGAATCTCACATAGCCGACTTTCCGCCGCCCATACCAGAAAGCGATGCCTTTGTAGAAGATATCTCAGTCGAAAGAGTCATCGGTGGCCTCCAGCAACAGGGTCCGTGGCAGTTAAGGAGGTTTGCATTAAAGTTATTCGCAGGCCTGCGCGCCGATACATTATACAGTATCCTCGAAAGTCAGATCCAGGAGTTACCTGTGGCGGCGAAGCAGCAAATGTATCAGAAAGCTATGGCCATGGTGTGAAAAAGTCGCTACTGTCAAAATTGAGAAGTAGTAGTCGTTGGGCTGCGTTCAGCCTAACAGTAGATTCTAGGTACTACTAGCAAATCCCACTATCTTCCTTAGCACATCCATCCAGTTCATTAGAACATTTATTCGTAGTCCAGGTCAGAGTGTGTCAACTGGCCAACGGTAATCTTAGTCCGACTAACTATCAAGTAACCAAGTATAAAGAGACCAAGTAAATACAATATACGACGTCTGTGTACAGCTAAAAAGCAGTACACAGAGCTTTCGACCGTCCATGAGTTGTCTAATCTGGCGGAAGGTCTTTCACCCTGAGACACTTCCGCCCGCACGATGGGGTTTGGGAAAATATGGCCTCATTGTCAACATCATCGGTTGGTTTTACGTACTCTTCGTCTTATTCTGGTCCTTTTGGCCCCAGGAGACCCCCACGAGCGTAGTGACCTTCAACTGGAGCGTTGTAATCTCTGGGGCTGTTTTTGTAATCAGCCTTGTCATGTACTTTGTGAAGGGACGGTATGAGTATGAAGGACCGGTTGTCGATGTCCAGAAGCATAGTCATGGCTTATAGCGGGTGATAGGACACCTACCTTTTGTATATCCATATATTTATCTGGTTAGAAAATAACATCTGATCAATAATTCAATTATACTTAGTCTTGGGGTCAACTTGTTGGAACCTCTGTCAAATAAGTGGAACTGTGGGGCTGTGGGTATGACAGATTTCATTGTCCGTGCTCAATTCGAAGTTGATAGTTATACAATCGAGATAGTCAGTATAGATTGCAGTGAAATGCTCCTGCCAAGTGCTGGTCAGCTCTTCCCTTGTTTCTGGGATAATGGGACTTTCATCGTACATAAATACAACTTGAGTTAAACGAGATGAGAGAATTCTATACATCATTCTGACAAGGTCTGTTGGTAGACAACTATATTTTAAACTTTTCATTGGATTCTTCATGCGATGAAAGATGGATGAAAGTTAACTGAAGAAGATTATAGTGGAAAGCGGGGTACAAACAAGTATCAACAAGTAATTTAATCATTGGACCCGAACCCAGTGACCAGTCAAAAGGAATAAATTACGCTAAAAGAATCACGGAATCAACTGCCAAATCTGTCATCTTTTTTCCTCTTCTCTTTTTTCATTCAGTTCTACCCATTCCTTTCCTACAATGGCGTCCACACTCAGCGCAGGGACCTTTCAGGATATTACCTTTTTTCCCGACAACACCGTCTATCTACAAGACAAGATATATGGCGATCATACGATCTCTGAGCCTGTCCTGACTGAGCTGTTACAATCTCCAGCTCTTCTCCGGCTGGCCGGGGTCGGATTGCACGGTCAAACTGACCTTCTTGGCATCACTCATACCGTAACGCGACTTGAGCATTCTATCGGTGCGTTCTTGTTGGTTCGCAAAGTTGGAGCCAACGTGGCCGAGCAAGTTGCCGCTCTCTTACACGACATCAGCCATACCGTCCTCAGCCATGATGTAGATGGAGCCTTGTCTAAGCCTGGGGAAAGTTTCCACGAGGTCCATAAGATGCGATATATCATGACCACTCAACTACCCCAGACCCTGATCAAACATGGCTTCACGGATCTCAAGCCCTTCGATGAGGAACTGTACCCGCTCGTGGAAATGCCCGCTCCACATCTTTGTGCTGATCGTTTAGATTATTCGCTGCGAGATACTGTCGCATTTGGGAAGCTGGATATCGAAGATGCTCGGCGTGTGTATAGCTCTCTGAGAGCGTTTCCGGATTCTTCTTCCCCGCAGCGGTTATTGGTCCTTCAAGACACGGACCTGGCCATGGCTCTGGCAAGAGCCTACATGGAATGCGATAGAGATGTGTGGTGTAGCCCAGCTCATGCCAATATGTCCAAAAAAATTGGCCAATTGATCGGAGACTTGGTTCACCGAGAGGTTTTCAAAGAAGAAGTCTTGTGGACTTTGTCCGACCGGGATTTCTGGGAGCTTCTCAAGTGCAAAGTCGATTCCGACGGATTGAGGGTCATCGAAGCAATCGAGTCTGGTCCATCTAAAGAAAGTGAGACCGACCTGCCCCGTGGAAGCAAAATTCGCACAATCGATCCGGATATTGTCCTTCCTGGTGCAACTGAACCATCCGCATTATCGGTCTTGAAGACTGAATGGGCCGGGGAGAGGCAGGAATATATTCGGGCCCGTCAAGCCATGATCCATGCCTAACAGTGTATTACCATCGATTGCGTCGCAACCGTGCAGTATAAATAGAGAGGTATCAATCCAATAAAATAGATATATGTAAAACTATCCTCTTCAATCACCGACGTATTAGGGCTACAAACGGAATAGTGGGGTAGACTGCCTGAGGCATACAACCCCGCCATGAAAAGAGCTTATCGCCGATATCGTTTCCCGTTTCCCGGCGATGACTCTACATCTTCAACTCCCAATTCATTTTCTACCATTCCACCAACCCATCATGTCTGAAGCTCTCACAAGCACCGACCTCCAGGGCGCCCTTCCCCTCGTTACCAAGGGCAAGGTTCGCGACCTGTACGATGTCGACGAGAAGACCCTCCTCTTCGTCGCAACGGACCGCATCTCCGCCTACGACGTGATCATGGAGAATGTACGACATACACCCCCTACACCATATTGAACCTCAATTCCCACTAACCACGAAATGAAACAATAACAGGGTATCCCCGAGAAGGGCATTCTCTTGACCCTCTGCACGAAAACCTGGTTCAAGATCCTCTCCGACGCCCTCCCGTCCCTCCGCACCCACTTCCTCACCCTCGATCTGCCCCCGCAGGTTCCCGAGTCCCTGCGTCCCGTCCTCCAGAACCGCAGCATGCAGGTGCGCAAGCTGAAGATCCTCCCCATTGAGGCCATTGTCCGTGGCTATATCACTGGTTCCGCCTGGAACGAGTACAAGAAGTCCGGTACCGTCCATGGAATCAAGGTCGCCGAGGGTCTGAAGGAGAGTCAGGCCTTCCCTGATGGTCCTATCTACACACCCAGCACCAAGGCCGAGCAGGGTGACCATGACGAGAACATTCACCCGGATCTGGGTATGTTTCTTTTTCTCTCCCTTCTATTATCTATGCTGTTCTGCTTGTTTTCTATTATGTTTAATCGTTGTTACGCGATGTCTTTCGCAAAAGTATGGTCCAGTGGAAGCTAATTCATACACAGCCGCTGCCATCATCGGCGAACCCTACGCCTCTAAAATTGCTGAGCTCTCTATCCAGCTCTACAAGGTGGCTCACGAGTACGCCCTCTCCCGGGGCGTGATCATCGCCGACACCAAGTTCGAGTTCGGACTCGACCCCGAGACCAACGAGATCGTCCTGGCGGACGAGGTTCTCACCCCCGACTCGTCGCGCTTCTGGCCCAAAGACTTGTATGAGATCGGTCGCGGCCAGCAGAGCTTCGATAAGCAGTTCCTGCGCGACTGGTTGACTAGCGAGGGGTTGAAGGGGAAGCCTGGTGTGCGGATGACCGAGGAGATTGCGCAGAAGACCAGCGCCAAGTATCGTGAGGCCTGGGAGAGGATTACCGGTGGTTTGTAATCTGTTTTATACGCTCGGTTGGGTTCTATATGCGATGTAGTTTGTACTTCGCTATAAAAAAAAGTGGTTTTAGTTTCTTCCGTGGAAGAAAATTCCTGGTATTCAGAAAAAGCTGCCATAGAATAGAAAAATGAAAATACTGTACAATTCCAAACTGGTATCGCTTATTGATCCCACTCGTCACGCAATGCCTTCAGCCCCTTGGCCTTCGATGCCGGCTGTTTCTGCTCGTGCGACCACTCCTCTTGCCAGCCTGACCGCACACCCTCATCGACCGGTAATGCGTCAACTCCGCAGATCCGTTTTTCTTCCTCGATCTCACTCTCGCTCATCCCATTCGTCGCCCAGATCTTATGGATGCGCAGATCGTACGGGCCCTCAACTCGATCCGTAAGCCCAATTCCAATGCTCTTCACGCGCTGACGGAGAATCGAAGTCTGCGGCTCAACGACCAGTCCGTGATTCGTGCGCACGAATGCGTTGAAGGGGAGTAGGATGGTCTCCCACCCTGTCGTTCCGGACGTCGTTGTGCTCGTCGTGGTCGACATGACGGTTGACTCGGGCGGGACATCCGAGAGTGCGGGCGGGATCCCGCTCGGGAAGATGGTCTCCGCGAGCTCCTGCGACTCGGCTGCCTCCGGGGATGCGTGGGCGGACAGGTGGTTATCGGACGGCAGTTCGTGAACGCGGTGATGGCGAGTGTATAATCTGTGCTGGTGGATATCTGTCTCGACGATCGAGTCGGTCTGGATGTTCACGGTGTATCGGCGGCCATCGGACTTGACACGCAACGCGAGATACGAATAGGGGTCGACGTCCCAGAAGAGGCGACCGAAGAGCCAGAAGCCACGGTCCTTGTTACGGAATGCGGCGTAGCCTGTTCCATTTTTCTCATTTTTAGCACATTTTTGCCGTGGAAGATTTGTCAGGATCAGAAAGATGTACCGGTCCGTTCGACTCTCCAATTGTTAGGCAGTTTCGTCGAGATACTGCCGTGGAATCTCGCATGCGCGGGTGCGCTCGTCGCTGGATCAGCAGGAACGTAATCCAGACTCGCCGTGCTGAACCCTCCTACGGCGCGATCGGCCATTGTTTTGCATCCGGCGACCGAGGAATCATCTTCGAAATCGAGTAGAACGTATGGTTTTGTCGGGGTGTGTAGGCCCTCGTTGTTCCATGCTATGGACCACGGGTTGTATTAGTATTTACTTTATAGGCCCCAAATCTGTCACGGTCAGGAACCAGGTTCTCGGGCGTCAAGACGTACCGATGCGAGTTAGACGTGTGAGCTCTTCTGCGCTGCGCTTCATAAAGCCAGCCGGCTTGGCGGCTAGACACCTCGCTGTGGGGATCATGGTGGAATCGAGGTGGGCGTGGAGAGTGGTGCAATGGTGCGAAGAGAATCTGATAAGAAATGGAGATCAAAAGAATCTCGGGATTCGGCGCTGATGCAAATGACGTCGCGTGAGTGGATTTATCTTCACCGCCTTTGGGGTCCACTTGGTGTTTGCTCTATTTGCAACTGTTATTTAGTGTTTGTTTGCTCCTCGTCCACTCTTACAGCGTTCATCTATGGTCTACTTAGCATTTCTTTCTCTTTTTCCCTCATACTTCTTTCTGGTCTATGCTTTAAGGTTATATCCAAACATAGAAAAACTCTCTCGACACGACTTGAAAGAGATTTTCAAATGGGAGAAGTGGAAAAGAACGATATTGAAAGCAAGTAAAGAAGCAATCCGTACCTACATGATGAGTACTGTGTAGAAGACGTGCAGGCGGAAACCTCAGTCACATAAACATTGCGTGGAAATAACAATGCCCTGTCACATGTTCCAGAAGCCTAAACCCTAATCTACTAGGTCTTTGTCTGGGGAAAATAGCAATCTTTATAACTATCAACCTGATTTTCTCTATTTGATGCTTACATTTTAATGAATCTTGCGGTGTCACCGTCTCAGCCAAAGTATTTTCGATAAGAGCTGGTGATGTATGATTTCGCTTCGGTCATGGAACTGCTTATGACGTGTGCATGCGGCCGAGTTGCTTCGAATCAACACTTCTGTCATGACACATTCAGAGCATGACGTGCTGGTTTCCATAGTGCGGTGTCAATGGAAGGTAATAGTTCTTGTAAGACTATCATGGCTTTACCATAGTCTAAAATTCCGAATTGATTTGACAAATTTGAGAATAGAATCATCATCTCAACACGAGACCAGTCACTAGTATTTTCCCCCGTCCAATGAACACTCCTCATTCTGTTGTAAAAAGAAGATAGGTCTCCTGCCATTAGTATTGGGGTCGTCGTCCAAGGAGTTAATCACGTTCACAGGATCCCATGGTTCGTCAGGGAAAGGAGTCAGAATACACATTCGTGACTACTCCCCATCACGTTTTAATACAACATACAAAGCTACTTAGCCATTACAGAATGAGCTGTAAAAGGTGTATCAGCCAATATAGGCCCTAGGTCAGGTCATTTTAGCCAGTTGACATCTAGAAACCAAGGTCTCCGTTTGCTCTACGTATATTACATCTTGCTCGAGGCAAAATTACCAGTCATAGCTTCTAATCTCGGCTTTCGTAGTGGTCTCTCTGCATCTACAAGCTTTAGCCGTGACGTGAAAAGTGGTAAACGTGATGGAATGTAGCATCTCTGCCTAGAGCATATCGTAGTTGGTGGCAATTATCCGTATTGAAAGACAGAAACCACCTGCCCTAAGCTACGTAGGCTTTCAGGCTTAAATTGGCCCTTTCATCCTCTGCACCTTCCGCTTCCTTCTTCACTCTTCACTCTTCTTACTCTCTGCAAACTACGCATCTCCGCACCCACGCTGCATCCTGCTATCTTTTGGCCCTGCATCAGTACTATTGCTATTTACGTGCTGCACCTTGGTTAGAGATGGCTCGATATATTCAAGATCGCCCCATGTACGGGACCCCCTTAGGAGTATGGAGGGATGTGCAAGAACAATTTGGTCCAGAGGCACGCATTATGATGGGAAAGTACGTCTATCTACATTGCAACAAACGTTGAGCTCAAGGCAACGCTAACATCGCTACAGTCTCTCCAACATGTGTCCCGTGCAAGATATCGTCAACAGACTTGTGGCAGTATTCGCCAGATTCGGGGAATGCTGGGTCGTTGTCTATTACAATAAAGCGCTTCCAACGGGGCTTATTCAGTACACTGTAAGTGACCTCGCATTACATCACTCCAAGTGCATGACTGACAGAACACAGGCACCAGGCCATGCATATGCGGCTAAATATGAACTGCACAAGAAAGCAGACGTGTACGGCAGGAAGATCAGAGTGGAAAAGATAAATCATCCACGTCACACTGACAGATGGCATGCGCCATCTGCTGCTCCTAACTTCCCCGTCCCTGCTCCCCCGCCTATGGCTCCACCGGTCCAGGTACCCTACTACACAGCCCCCCAGGCTTGGCCGGCTTATCCAGTACACCCGGTGAATTATCCTTGCTATCCACCTCCGGCATATTACTATATGCCTCCCGCTCCGCCCATGTTTGTGCCAGTCCCCCAAATCCAGGCGAATTATGAGCCCTATTACTATCCTGTGCCTCAAGAGCAGGACGAGTATCCAGAGGAGAGCTGGTATCAATGCCAGAGCTGGGAGGAACGGCCCTGATTGCAGGAATGGCAGCAAGGGCAGCAATGTTTCGATTGGGGCAATACTGTTCGAGAGCGGAACGAGCATGGGTATCAAGAACAGAACGGACAACAAGAACAGACCGAAAACAGATCAATTCCTCAGGAGCAGGATTCCGCCACTAGCGGGTCAGTCAATGTTCAGGCTTTCTCGTCCCAAGAGGCTTCTCGGGATGAGTCTCAGATTTCATCAGATGAGGGCAAAGCCGGACGGAGCCTTAAAGAGGAAGACGATCAAAAGTCTCTCAAGACTATACATGCAGGAATGGAAGATCTTTCTTTGGAAGGATGATATAAGATTCATAGTGGGGGAGTCTAGTTGGATATTGTTGATCTCATTTACTGTTATTGGCATTATTGTTAGGGCACGCGAAGAATTGGATAGGAGTTGAATGTTTGAATTCATGTTTCATTTCATCTTCATGTTCAATGTTGGGATTCATTCTGTTACCGGATTACTTTCGGGATATCTCAATATATTCCACTTGCTCAAGTTACAACAAACCTACAAGATACTCCGAGTGATTGTAAGCCTGTCTAGATAAACGGACCACCGTATACTAAATAACACAGTCCATGTAGCTCTACTGACACAAAGCCAAGCATCTTCATATTGTTCCATTCACTACAAGACTGTAGGATTAGGGTTAGCTCATATCTCGCATACGTCTACTCTCAAAGTCCCAATTAACTTATTTCCCATCCCTGGTAGGATCTATATCCAGATGAACTATGAATTCAATTGCTTAGTACCTCACACCGGTAGATCTCGCATACAACCAGGGAATATTGTCTCCAAGATCTAGGTGGCAATAGCCTCACTCTCGCATCTAGCTTCCCTTTTTGGTAAGATGTTTACCCGATCTATACTGACAATATATAGAATGAGTGAAATACTTATAATAGACTAAGCCATGACAACCACAAAGACTGAGGATCCACAAGAACTAAAGCCTATATACAAAGAACCAACAAGAAAAGAAACAAAACAGAAAAAAAACAAAAGAAATTCAATAGATCCAGATACCTCAGGCACCAAACATGTGAAACCACCATTTCACCGCCTACAATCCACCGCCCGGCAAAAAAAAAAAGTAAATATCCATTTTTGCCGATGCAGAAATGCGGCTTTATTGAGTTCCTTTATATCGGTATATTTGCAGTTCTTTGTTGATTTTACGATAGACGTTGCGGAATTGGGTTTCTTGGGGCTTGTTGTTGCCTTTTTGTTTATCTTACTTTTTTCTTTCTACTAGATTTTCTCGTCAGAAACTTGGACGAAATGGGCGACAAGAAACGCAAGCTTATCGAGAATAACCCGGAGGAAGCGGTGCAGCCGGAGGGCAAGAAGGTGAAGCACGAGTCGAAAGAGAAGAAGGAGAAGAAGCGCAAGGCTAAGGATGTTGTGGAGGTGAAGGTTGATGGTGCTGCCGAGGAGCAGAAGGCGGATACAGAGAAAAAGGAAAAGAAGGAAAAGAGAGAAAAGAGAGAAAAGAGAGAAAAGAAGGAAAAGAAGGAGAAGAAGGAGAAGAAGGAGAAGGAAGAGAAGAAGGATAAGAAGAATAAGAAGGACAAGAAAGAGAAGGAGAAGGAAGAGAAGAAGGAGAAAAAGGAGGAAAAGGAAAAGAAAGAAAAGAAGAAAGACAAGAAAGATAAGAAAGAGAAAAAGAAAGAAAAGAAAGAGGAAATAGAAGAGGAAACGCCAGAGGTAGAGGCTAACAGAAAAAAGGAATCTGCTGATGCGATGGAGGTGGACGAGAAGCCAGTGGTGGATAAGGATAGAGAGCAGCTAAAGCAGGAGAGAAGAGACCGAAACAAGGCTAAAAAGGAACAGAGGAGGGCAGAGAAGACAAAAGAATCAGAATCTACACAAGCTGAGGATGATACATCAAAAGAGAAGAGTACTCGGTTTACCTGCTTTGTTGGTATGCTATCTTTTCTGACTGTCCCCATACAGCTGGCGTTGCAGATTCTAAACATGACTGCTCTATATAGGAAATCTTCCCTATTCGGCCAACGAAGAGTCCTTATCAGCCCATTTTGAAAAGGTCGCCCCAACCTCTGTTCGTGTGACTACCCAGGTAGAGAAGCCAACCAAGTGCCGTGGATTTGGATTCATTGAGTTTGATAACTACGACCGCATGAAGACCTGCTTGAAGTTGTACCATCAATCCACTTTCGACGACAAGAAGTCCCCACCCCGGAGGATCAACGTTGAATTGACGTGAGTACCCGTGTGATACTGTGGTAGGGTGCGAAAAGATCGTGCCGATCCCTGTGGGGCGTTGCCTTGTCAATCTGCCACTTCTCTTCTGCCGGGTTTTATGAATCCAATGAAGGTGTGAAGTTATGCAGCAAAATTGGAGGGCAACCTTCTAAAAAGGTGATGATATTCAAAATAATATGATGTTGAAGGGCCTCATGCCCCTACCGTTTTAGGAAGCGGTATGGGCGGTGAGGTCAATCATATGACTTGCTATAGCGGACCTCAGGAGGTCTACCCACGATCTTTTCGCACCCTACCACACAGAACATTTAAACCCGCTTATTGGACTTTACTAACATCGGGACCTCTAGTGCTGGCGGCGGTGGTAATACAGAACACCGCAAACCCAAGATTGAAGCGAAGAACAAGAAGCTTTTCGAGGAAAGTCAACATAACGCCAAGATCATTCAGGAGCGGAAACAAAAAATTGAAGAGACTGGCGTGGACGATTATGCAGGCGTACACCCCAGCCGATTGGGTCAAATGAGCTAGTCATTGGCTCTGATATTTAGAAAATTGTGTTCTTGTATTCAGTTTAGAGATATCCTTTTCGTTCTCTTGTGTTCTGAGGTGGATACGTGATGACATGGGTGAGACAAAAAAAAGAGAGAAAAAAAATCAAACCAGTCTGAATGCATTCTCGTCCATTTCCAAATGACTAGCGTGTGCTAAGATGCATCCGTTGGAATCACGGCCGCAGTGTGCATGGCGGATGTGTCCTTCTATAAGACCCGACGGGAAATAAAGCGGATAAGAGAGGGGGGAAAACGACCGAAAACAGGAACCAGCAAAAAGAAAGGAGTTACTCACAGCCCCATCAAACGACATCCATTGCATGAGATTGTAGACATGTTACATCTTTGTACTGTATTAAAGGAAAAGGGTAAGAGATGTGAACCTCCGAGACCCTCAGGGAGAACATCAAAATCGTAGCATCGAGCCAACGGGGAATGGGAAAATGCAGTTGTGAGAGAGAATGGGACTAGGGGATAGGGAGAGAGAAAAAAAGAGAATATTCGTCATAGGGGGACTCATTTCCCCAAAAACCCAGACGCCGTATTAGTTCTTTATATTATAGTCGGAAGGGATTATAAGAAATGGGTCTACAGAATAGAACATTTGCTCTTCTTCGGCTTCGTCGCAGGTCGAGGGTTGAGGACCGCACTGGAGCAGTAAGAAACATGTCAACGTCGGTGGCACTTGAATGTTGAGAGATAGGTTGTCAACATACCGAATAGCCTCATCAAACACACTCTTAAGATTACGCTGTGTCAGAGCAGAACACTCTAGGTACTTATGCGCACGGATTTCCTTAGCCACGGCAAGGGCTTGCTCGTAAGAGACGGGCTCCATCTTCCGTTGACGGAGGGCATCGGTGGTGGCGGGATCGTCTCGCAGATCGAGCTTGGTTCCAACCAGAATAATGGGGACATTGGGGGCGTGGTGTTCAATCTCCGGGTACCACTACAGAAGGTGTCAGTGTCAGACTCGAGACTTTTTGGCAAATCGCTTCTAGTTCGCATCAGGGTCGGTTTGGGAGGGCTAAGCACCTTGGCTTTGACGTTGTCGAAAGATGGTGGGCTGACGATGGAGAAACAAATGAGAAACACATCAGTTTGTGGATAAGACAACGGGCGAAGTCTGTCGTAATCTTCCTGTCCAGCAGTATCCCACAATCCCAGGCTAATCGGTCTGCCATCTACCATCACACTGGCGGTGTAGTTATCAAACCTGCGGGGTCCCGGTCAATGATGAATTCGAGATTGATAAGTCTAGGGGAGGGAAAGGATCACGGACACGGTCGGGATATATTCGCCAGGGAAAGCGTTGGTTGTATAGGAGATAAGGAGGCATGTCTAATGAGGGGGAAGGGTCATCCATGATTAGCTGACGGTTAATAGATAGTAGAAGGGACAGGGAACATAATTAAACAGAGTTTAAGCATATGTGGTTCGTTCAGGGAAAACTCACTTTTCCGACAGCACCGTCACCAGTTACTACACACTATATACATGAGTTGAGTATTAGCCGCGAAGTGATCGACCGGACAGATAAGTAAGTCTTCGTCGGAAGCTGACCTTCAAAGATTGGGTTGCGGGACCGGTCGCCATTCTGACAGGAAATGCGATTTATTGACAAAACGGAAGAATTGCGACAATGTATGATGCGCGATGGAGGGGGGGGGGGAGGCACAAATAGTCGAGACGACGGTCAGGGTCGCTATAAGGAGTCGGTTGTTGGCGGTGGGAAAGCAACGTGGACGGGTATCTGCAAATCGGACAAAGCGCAGAGAGAGCAAGTAATGATTCGGTTAGGAAGATCTAACAAACAAAATGACAAGACGCTATGGAGCAATGCAGCTGTCAATGATAAAGTAACTCAATCAATAAAATAAATGAAATAAAATAAAAAGGTAAATAAAGATAAAAAATTTGGAAGGGAAGCAAAACAAGTTCCAAAAATCCAAATGGAAAGGAAATAATAAGTCGATAGACCAGGAGAGGTCGACGGAGATATAAGAGTGCGGAGAGAGGAAGAAGGAAGAGAGAGAGAAAGAGGGAGGCGAGAGAAGACGAAACAGAGGAAAAGAAGAAGAAGAGGGGAGTTCAAGAAACAAGTCAAGTGGATAATAAAATGGGGGGGATCTATTCGGCCACAGGCAAAAGGAGCTCTAAAGTCGATAGCTCACCTGAATTTTAAGGTGTTGATTGTAAATTAATCTCAATCTATGATAAATTAATAAAAAAAAAGAAAAGAAGAAAAAAATATCAATCGATTAATCAATCAATCAATTCATTCTCTTCTTATATTGACACATACTTTTATCTATGAAGGGGGAGAAAATCTCATAAAAATAAAATACTTTTTAAAAAAAATGCATGAATCAGAAATAGAATAAAATTAGAGTAATGTACAATCAAACGTCCCTCGGCTGGACTGAAATGCTACGGAATAATGTCCTCCCCCCTCACGACCTTAAAAAACCTATTCAATCGATAATCAGTTGCAAAAGACTTTCCTGGAAATGAACCCTGTAAATAACAAGGAGGAAAGGATAGAATGGCTGGTACGGTCAGCACCAATGATCAGAGGAGGGGGAAGGGAAAATTAGATTTTAAAATAGAATAAAAAACATGAAGGGCAAGTTCCAGGACAGTCTCATTAGGCTGGGGTTTAAAGCAACTGGTCTAATTTAGTTCCATGAAAACTAAACCTTAGGTGATGGTACAGATGGGGTTTTCTCTCTCTCTCTCTCTCTCTCTCTCTCTCTCTCTCCTATGGTCACAGACTGGTTGGTATCTATTCTGTACCTTACCTTCAATAGTACCTTTCTGCTCTCTGACTGGTGACGATCGTCTGTCAGCCCATTTGCCATCATCTCGAATCACACTCTTTTCTTGGAACAAATTACTACTATTATTGTAGTATCCCTCGATAACTTTTAATTTTTTGATTATTTATTTTTCCACTTATTTATTCACCCTGCCATCCAAGGTACGATAACAAGCAGAAAGTTTGGTTCAGGGGCGGTTCCAAATGTTGTTTCGTGACGGGACTTACATAACAAGAAAAGTAGATCTTCTAACAATACAATTTAGATACAAATCAATACTAAAGAATCACACTCTGCTTTATCTTATACATTGCCCTACAAGTTTGTAATGTACCTTGGATGGGTTGCTAGTCTAAAAAGATAGTTATCAGTTGTAAGATAAAGACATTCAAAATAAAGCAAATCAAAGAAAAATAACATAGCCTGCCACTCTTATTTGATTGACCGCCACTGACAGCCACTCCCTCTCTCAGTGGTATTTTTAGATTCCAACTGGTGGGTTTCTCAAATCATGCCTCCATCCCAGTGTGATATCATGCAAGCCAAGCATGCGTCCTTCCATAGCCCTGTCGGTGGCGCTTAATCTCATTCCTACCTACAATCCCATCACGGACTTAAGTATATCACACGATTCACTATCAGTACCTATACTTTCTTCAATCAACCAATCCCTTTTCCTTTCTCCATCCTCACAAGCAAATTATCCGAGACCGAACCCCCAAGCAATCAGATGCACAAGACCGATTTACTAACAATCAAAGAAAAGATAGTATAGTAGAAATATAGTTAAAATAAAATAATAACAGTAAAACAGAATACCTAGTATCGAACGCGACTGACTCCAACGGATTGACGAAGGATTCCATGCCCAACCTTGACATCGTATGGTCTCTCCATCAATACGGCTGCCTTGCCGCCGAATTCCTGGAAATGCGGGCTAAGTAGATGCAATTGTAAGGCGTCTTGGTCTCGGTATCTGTCGAGGGATCAGCGGGTCTACATCTGCGCCATGGTACAATCTGCGCCATTACCGTTCAACCACCATAATTTCATTGCCGCCGTTGATAGAAAAGGCGTAATAAACTAGCGTATCAGGCTCACTGGCTCGGACATGACGCGTGAGTTCGGAGAGGTGATAGGAGAGCTGCATTCCATTCCGTTAGTTTCAAAAGATACAGCTTTCAATATGATTACAACTCCAAGCGTGGGGAGTCAAGATTCTATAATGCATGGGGGTTCATCGTTGCTGAGGTTGGTGACTTACCTCGTCATGCTTGCCGGGTTTAGGGTACATGATGGCTACCACATTGACCTCTTCGGAACGCATCTTTGAGCACAAACTGAGACTGCCGATCTGATATATGAAAGAATAGTACAGGTTATGTCTAGACCCAGCAGAGCTAGCTCTCAACAGTAAAAGCAGAGGACGTTGCAACTGGAAGTCTCAAGTAATGCCATGGCATGCCATGTCATGCGGGGGTTCATCCCTGCGATTACTAACCTCGCTCATTCTCCCTACCCTATAGTCAAACGACATTGTTGATCTTCATGAAAAATCGACTACAAAAAGAACTCGAAAAGTGGTATCTCGTTGGAAGATAGTCTAAAGGTATATACAGCAAAATAGGTATTAACAAGGAACTTTTTGGTGCAACGCTCAACGTCAGATTCCACCCAAGAACTGGTACACAGGAAAATGGATAAGCAATCCTTTACACCACCGGAGGCGCCAACAATGAGTCCGGGATTCCTTCGAAGACCCAGTTGAGGGAATCAAAAACTTCGGAGAACCCGACTTCGCTAATAAATGCTCCGCTCTGGTCAAAACTAGGCGCGTACATCAACCCGGAGTCATCGAGCGAATCATCCTGTCGAGATACGGGTCCTGCAGCTGCGGACATATTTGTGCTGGCTACGGTGGCTGTGACAGTTAGCTTCTAACCCCTAAAGCACAGGGCAATCCAAAGATACAAACGGAAAAACATACTATGAGCATCCTCGACACTCTTGATAGGCCGGAAACGTTGCCGCCAACGCCAAACAGTGTCATATACATGGCTCATGCTCATCCGGCAGCGAACCTTAAGCAACAGAGCCTCCTCTCCGGTCGGATCAGAGCCACCAGCGTTCCACATTTGAGCCAGAATATCGGCGAGACGGACCGGGCGGTCGTTATCCATGACGCTGATCCGCCGGATCGCCGAAATAGCACCATTGAACAATAATTTACCATGGTCAAAGTCGATGTGACGGCTAAAGTCACTCTTTAGCAGTTTCATGAGCGCAAAGGCAGCAGACACAATCATTTGAAGAATATAATTGGTTGCATGGCCGATCAGCTCCCCAGGAGATGTTTCGAGGTCTAATACTCGCCCGAGAAATGAAGTCGTCGCAATAAAGAGTTTCGTTAAATCGTCGCTTCGTGGGTTCGAACCTAGAAATACAAAGTACCTCAGATGTAGCTCAGCTGCGCGTAGATGGATCATGTTGATGTCTGCAGCAAGAAATATTAGACGGGTTGCAGAACGAAGACCACGATAGTGACATACTAGAGATCTCTCGGCCAAGCTCTACTTCCATGTCTCTCAGCTCGTTCTCGAGAAGTTGGACAATTAGAAGCTTCTCAGAACTGATAAACTCTGCTGGCTCAGGTTTACTACTATACAATGACTTCGTTACTCGATCACAAAACTTTTCGATCCGTAACCGAGTTTGAAGGTCATGGGAAGGATGGTAGTCGGCGTCTTGGAGGGACGCGGGCTCAAGCGCCCAATCATAGATAGTGCCCGGTGGCTGACCGTAGCCGGTAGCGACACTAAAGCCGTCAGCGGTTGTCCCACAAAGCTTGGATAAGGTCACAGTCTTACTTCTGCGCTACGATATTACAGATAGCCCATGTTTGAATCCGATCCTTCACGGCTTCCCCTTGAACTTCCATCCGGAAAGTCGTGAATTCTTCCGGTTGAACTGGGCGATGCAACCCCAACTGCATGGCGATCTGCATCATCAAACCACTCAGCATGAAAGTGGCATCAGTTCTCTGGCTAGTTGTCGGCAGCGGCCACGTACAAAGTAGACAGAGCGCCTTGACTACACGATAATCCTGCGGAACTCCGGTAATGGTCGACCACAGAAGTCTACTAAATGGCGCCGATAGCGCACTCAGAAGACCAGGTTCCGATTGTGCCCTTCGGCTAGCAACGCAGATGATCGACCATGCCTGTAATGGACAGCGGCGAAGATATTCATATGGAGGCTTCTGTGGGTTTAGAAGCGGCAGGAATGGATGATAGTACTTGAAGAACCTAGCCGGCCGTTAGAATTAATAGAAGCCTAGTCAAAGGGGATGGATATATACTGGTCAAATAGCCGCGCGACTCTCGGTCTGGACAATGAGACATCTTCCAATCTCCATACGGTGTCTTCCTGGGGAAGAATTGACGTGTTCCTCTGCAAAGCCAACGGGGTTGCGAGGGGTTGCGCCTCCAAAGGAGCAGACAACGTCCGGGTTCGGTTAGAGACCGCAGAGTCAGGGCCACAGTATACATCCTCCGAGCATGGAGATAGTTCATCACTGGCAGCGCCCTCTACAGCATGGGGATGGTCAGGGTTAGTAGCCAACCGCCGACGGAGCTCCACGATCTCCTTCTCCATTTCAGCATTGCGTCTGTCCGGGGATACTGTCAGCCATGAAAAGGGGATGGTCTGACATTGCAAGAAAGTGCCAAGAGAGTTACCTTCTCTTCGAGATGCGCTTGAAGCTCGGCTCGACCTTGCATTCTATCTGAAGCCGCCGACAGCGTGAACACGCGGCGGCGGGGGTTTGTACAATATCACACCGCAACTATGGGGGGAAACATGTTCAGCCAACGGTAGCAAGGAGGCCAATAGATGGGAGAGGAAACAAGTTTGGAATGAAAGGGATGGTAAAGAAGGGAAAGCAAGATTGAGAAAAGAGTATACATAAGCTATGTAGAGAGAGAGGGACCAAGCTAAAGCGGCGGGTGGAGGCATACCTTTTGCTGTTTACATTCATTACAGGCCTTTCTACTACCACCCCGCCGCTTCCCTGTGATTGGGGGGATCTTCTCCATGTCGCAGGGTTCGGATTTCCTGTTTGATAGATCGAATCCTGTGACGGGCCGGGGCATTCTGGGGTTGTTCCGAAGGTCGCTGCCGGAGGGTGTTAAAAGACTCGCATGTGTCACCAGGCCATTGGGGGGCATTACACCCCGGAACTCCAGATCCATTAGTATAAATCAAAGATCGCCCGGCGGGTTAGGGAACCGCGGGGCCCATTAACACATGCAAATTTGGAGGAAGAAAACTGGTTCAGGTACCAGAGTTAGGCGCCGGAAATCGGCAGAAAAGGTTAGATGTTGAAGTTGTCGCGAAACTCGGCGGTTGTTTGAGACCTTGACTTTGCGGGCTGACTCAGCTAGATACCTCAGGCCATTAACTCATCACTATTAACTTCGGAGTAGATCAGATTTAGCTTTTGTTTCTTTACTCCGTACAATCTATACTCTATACTTCATAGGGTGTTCTTCTTTCTTAGCTGGAGTGGAGGTAACCTCAAATACAACCTTACTCACGTCCTAAATATTATTAAATATTATTTATTTTATTTGATCTTTATTTTATTTTCACCGAATGGACTAAAGTAGATCATACATTGGTTCTAATGCAAGATCACCGTAGATTAATCTTTATTTTTTTAGAAAAAGTAAATTAAAACCAGGCACTAAATGACGTATAGATAATTGCCCTGTTGTCTGTAAGGGTGGAATATTGACAATTATCCTCACCCCTTTGACTATCTCAATGATTATAACCAAGAAATTGAAAAGGAAAGAAAATAAATGTTTCCGTATAATACAGGAGTATACAGTACTTAGTTTGGTACCTGACAAAAGGCTGAGAAACCCGTTTCTGCCTCCCCCACCCGCCCCCTCTCTTTACGTACTCCCGGAGTAAATCCATCAACTAAAACTATTCTACTGTAGTTAGGCTTCCGCAAGTCTAACCTCTCCCCCTCAACTTTATATTATTGACTTTCCATTTACGTTTCCGATTTCTTTCTTTCTTTCTTGTTTTTTATATCTCAAGTCGTTCACTATATTATTGTTCTTTGCTCTCAATTTATTATTTTTTTTTTTATATTATTTTTTCCATCCCCTAACCCCTCATTATGGCAGACGTCGGTCTCCATGGTGGTCCGCCCTCTGCGCCGTCACCTCGGGATGCGGATGCGCCACCCACAAGTGCTGATTCCACCGGCCACTCAGGGTCGCCTGTCATGTCGGAGGAGATGAAAGCTCGTATGGATAAAGTCATCTATTCCGATGTATGTACCCAGCCACTAGCTTTGTTTGGGATAGAACGAGTTCCCCCTCAATTGACCTGAAACTCCGTCGCATAGATTGGTATCACAACTCTCCTGACCCGGTTGAAACAAAGCGTCGCCTCCGCTAGGGTTCGTTCCTGTTTCAACTGCACGGCCCTATCATTGTACTTACCCCACATCCATAGGATTTCTCAACTTTCCTGAAGAAGCGATCGACGTTGGAAGAGGAGCATGCTCAAGGGTTGCGCAAGTTGTCTCGCTCCCTTCATGATGCTGCCGTGCGCCCCGATAACCGCCAGGGTACCTACGGCCATAGTTATAACGACCTGAACCGATTCCACGACCGCATGGCCGACCATGGACTGCAGTTCGCCGTGTCGCTGCAACAGATGGCGGATGATCTTCACGAGTTAGCGTCAAATATCGAACGAGGCCGTAAGCAGTGGAAGCAAACTGGCTTAAGCGCAGAAAAGCGGGTACTGGAAGCGGAGGCGTCCGCGGAGAAGGCCAAGGCAAAATACGAATCGCTTGCCGAACAATACGAGAAGGTCAAGACGGGAGATAAGCAGAGCGGAAAGTTTGGGTTGAAAGGTCCCAAGTCTGCTGCTCAACATGAAGAAGAGTCCTTGCGCAAGGTCCAGAATGCGGACGCGGACTATGCGGCTAAAGTGCAGGCTGCCCAAGCGGCTCGAAAGGAGTTAGTCTCTACTCATCGGCCTCAAGCTGTGCATAACATCCAGCAATTGATCTCCGAATGCGATTCTGGTCTTACACTGCAGTTGCAGAAGTTTGGTATGTTTGCCTGTGGTGTATTCCGTCCAGTGTCAGTACTGATCATGACCAGCAACGTTCAACGAAAAGCTACTGTTGGGTCAAGGGTTGTCCATTAGTCCTCTGAAAGAGGGTGGTGGAAACCCCGGAATCGCGCCCAAGAGCCTGTACGAGGTTATTCAACAGGTCGATAACCAGAAGGACTATCGTGATTACGTTCTGAGCCATGAAAACAACCCCTCAGCGGTCACTTCGGATCAAATTGAATACAAACGTCATCCGGTGAGCTCTACGGCCCCAACTTAGAATGCACTCTGCTAACAGGTTCTTTCAGA
This sequence comes from Aspergillus avenaceus, assembly GCA_009193465.1. Classification (NCBI taxonomy): domain Eukaryota; kingdom Fungi; phylum Ascomycota; class Eurotiomycetes; order Eurotiales; family Aspergillaceae; genus Aspergillus; species Aspergillus avenaceus. Next base: position 96,338 of record ML742062.1, read on the forward strand.
CCCTTGGGGGTTCCGGCCCAGTTGTTCCGGCTTCTCAAACCAGCACACAGAACAAACGCCATTCTTCCATGCTACTGCAAACTTTCTCCTCTTCGCATCTTCCTACACAGCCCTCTTCTCAATCACCGGCGCCAGCTCCCGCTCCAGCGCCCGCCCCAGCACCGGCTCCAAGCACCCAACAGCCATCTTATCCTCATGACCCCGATTCATTCTCGTCACCACCGTTCCAACCACCTTATCCGGTGACTGATGGGCCTGCTGTTCCGGCGAAGCAACCCATGAATTCGCCGCCTGTGGCAGCAGCTCCAAGTCCGTTGCCACCAGCCGCAAGCAGCTTCCAGCATCACCTCCCGCCGCTGAAGCCCGTGTTTGGGGTTTCCTTGGAGGATCTATACGCCCGAGATGGAACTGCAGTCCCTATGATTGTCTACCAATGCTTCCAAGCTGTTGAACTGTTTGGATTGGACATGGAAGGCATCTATCGCTTGTCTGGGAGCGCTAATCATATCAACCACATGAAGCAGCTTTTCGATAACGGTGAGTTGTTCCCAATAACCTGAAGGCGAGGTTCGTCTCTGACTTTCAGCGATCAGATTCATCGCAGGTTGACTTCACCAACCCCGAAAATTTCTACCATGATGTGAACAGTGTTGCGGGATTGCTCAAGCAATTCTTCAGAGACCTGCCAGACCCTCTTTTCACCTCTCAGTCTTATGCGGATTTCATTAGCGCTGCTCGTATGTAGTCACCAAGCAGTTAAGCATCGGTAATGACTGACAGTTATAGGCCTCGATGATGATATCCAACGTCGGGACTCGCTTCATGCGCTTGTGAATAATCTTCCAGACGCTCACTACGCCACACTGAGGGCCTTGATTCTGGTATATCATAGTCCCCTACACCCCGCCGTCAAATAAATCTTGCTAACCCATACTAGCATCTCAACAAGATCCAAGAGCACTATACTCAGAACCGCATGAATGCAGGAAACATTGCCATTTGCTTCGGGTAAGTCCGAGCATTCACCCCCACAAGTAGATCATAAACCGAGACTAACAACCATTCTTACTATCAGACCTACTTTAATGGGTGCTAGCTCCGGCGGCAACATCGCAGATGCTGGCTGGCAGGTCCGTGTCATCGAGACAGTGATTAACAACACCTTCCAGATTTTCGATGATGATTAGTTCCGTCTCTTCTCATGTGCTCAAGTTCCTTCTACTCTTGCCTTTTTTTTTGCGTTTCTCAAACCCCCAACTGTCTCTTCTCTTCGTATCTTTTTTCCTGGTCTTGTCTAGGACCCCTGTACGAGATGCATGTAAATACTGCCGTCTTGACCGGTGAACTTATTTTCTTGATTACATACCAATTTCTTTTGATTTACCATTTCAGTTTCTAAATAAAATTTGCGGGACCGTGTTCGCCGTATGATTTATGATATCATGACACATTCTTTCTATGGTGGATTCTCCAAAACCTATAGAGTAATTACAAAGATAGAAAAAAAAACAGTTGCAGTCGGTATAGTACAAATGTCGATGGTAGACAGTGCTGATGTCCTCTGATAGCCCGCTGAATTGGATGCAAGGAAACTAGAAGATAGAGCGTCTTTTTTTTAAAACACGGCAGAATCGAATTCGGCTGTCAAGAGGCGCAAGAGCAATTGCGTTGGGAGCCGAGATTTTGAACAAAAAGCCAAGACGCATATTGAACGTCGTGACAAGGTGATGATACAGTTATTTCTGACTCACGGCGGTATAATGGGTGCCGTAGATAAGAATCTCATCTTTTATAAAGTTAGGGGGTGATGTTGGATGACATGGACGGTAGAGGTTATACGAGCTTATTTTTTGCCCATCATCTCGTCCTTCATGCCCTCCATACGCTCGTTGAGGGTTAATCCAGGAGCGAAGGCAGGGGAGCTGAGATCATCCATAGACGTGAACGTGGTGTGGCCCCACAGGCGCCACTCTCCTTCTTCACCCAACCAGCGAAGTTTCTGGATCACGATATACTCGGTGCAGTCTTGTTGCTTGGTTGGAGTGGATTCTTCGACGGGGGCACCCGACTTGTCCACCTTGAACTTGCCAGTAGACTGCTTGCTTGTAATGCGCACTACAACCTGTCGGATACCAGAATCGGCCAAGTCAGGGATCTGGGTAGCACGATCCGACACGACGCGGACTCCAGTAAGCAAGGTTGACAGTCCGCGGTTGTATTTGTCCAGAGACCAGGTGACTTTCTCGTCCTTGGGGCGGGATTCAATTCGGTATTTGAGGTTATTGGCGAGGCCGGTGCAACAGATCTTGCGCAGGGTGCCTACATCTCCCCTGTTATCATCACACGGTTAACACTTATCTAGCTAGAGATAGAAGGAAAAGAAAATCTCTTGAGATGAGTGGGAGAGCTTACTTGGCAAAGGCAGAGTACATGTGCTGGTGGAGTTCGCGAGCAACTTGGCGACGCTCTTTCAGACGAAGCGGGAGTTTATGGAGCCATTTAGAGTAGGCTACAAGACTATCCACCAGTTAATATATTGTACCAAATAATTGCCCTCCATATATTCGAGGAGCGTACCTCGCAAAGTTCATAAAGCCCGTCTTGATCCAAAGCCACTCGAATTGCAACCGCTCTCTCGGAAATTGAAAGATCGACGGTAACTCCCTCCACCGTGGTTTAATAAATGTGCCCGGTAACACTCCAAGATCTTGAGGTAAGTCATGCCGCGACATCGTTTTCCCCCTCGTCTTCATACTAGGCTGAGGCGGTTGCTTCACGGCGATGTTTTCGGGGGCTCCCCGCAACGCATTGCGCTGGGAGGAGTGAGAAAATAAGCGGCATTGGCACGAATATAGTTGGTAAATCGGATTCTGAGAACGAACGGGCGAGAAAAGGGAGCCCTTCGACAAGGAGGAAGCCATTTTGAATAGTGGCCCAGAGATGGAACAGACGGAGTTGTTTTAAGCCAATGGATCCAATCGCAAAAGAAATCCCGAGGGGCACGTGATCACCGCCCGAGTCCAATCAGTTTGACCAACTGTTTGCACTCTTCCAACTTCTTGCTTTGTCAGGGCGTCGACTTTCTCGACCCCCCTGAAGGAAGAATCCAACCGGCCCTTATACGTTGATATTCTTTAAGGTTATCGACTCCCATTGTGTCCTGTTGCGATTTGGTTTGGTGGTGTGGACGAGTGACTCCTCACACACTCAACATCGAAGCTTACGTACAAATCGATTTCGTTTATTAGCGGCCACGGATATAGATCTTGATAGGATTGATTCCTATCCCCTCATTCTCTCCCTTGTCTCCGTTGTCAATCAAGTTTCACTCGCGCCGCGGCTGCATATGCCGTATTACAAGGCTGGCTCCTCTTCGTGATGCTCCCCCGCCCTTCTCTCCACACACCCGACCTCCCCCTGAAGCAATTGTAAACGCTCTACCTCCGGATCTGCGTTCGCTGTATCTGTCCTCGAATCCAATTCTACCGGCGGACGCCTCCGAAAAAGAGGTGGCTTCCTCATCTGTGGCATCCAACGTCGTCCCGCCGTCCCCGACCCCCTCTACGCCCCATTCCGCCAACAGCAATGATGGAGGCCACACGATCGCTTCCGCCTTGCATCCTCGCGTGGCTGTCATTCTGGGAGTAGATCGAAAATGGTACCTCCCTCTGCTGATCTGTCGCGCACTGAGCACGGTGCCCGCAGCATGGTGGGGGCTTCGGTGTGCTTTTACTTTCTTGGCGGAATTGCTGCACATCCAGCCAGGAATGGGACATGAGGGGTGGACGGCGGCCATTGTCGACAGTATTAACCAAGATTGGGATGTTGAGAGGAGATTCCGGGTGACGGAAGTGGCTTTAGCGATTATGTGGGTATGTAGAGACTTTTTGCCTGCTTATGTTTGGGCATGTTCATCCCGACTAACCAATATCTACTACAGTGCTGTGCATCTGCCTACCTTTCGTATTTCTTTGCTGATTGTATGATGTCTCGATGGTCCGTGCCCTTCTTGTCTCTTACTTGGGAGCATTTCATACTGATTTGATACCATCATAGGCTTTTGAATTATACCCCGCCGGCTGTTGTTATTCGTCTTCTTACCACCAACGGATTGATCGCTTATATCTCTTCATGGGTCCTTTACCTTTCGGGTGCTTCTTCCGACCCACGTCTTCTTTTACCGGCCTGGATATCCATTACAACTGTAAGTCGTCGCTTCTGCAAGGACTCGCCTGGACACACCTTAACTAACACAATCTTCTCGCAGACTCTCACCTTCCTCTACCATGCTACACAAAACCGGGCTATGATCAAACGCGAAACGGCAGCTGCTCTCCTCGTCGTTTCCGTTGCCAGTATTGTTAGTATGTCCTCGCTCCTTCTGCAACTGCATTTGACCCGCGAGAATGAACCCGAAGTGCCCGTCTTTGTGATCACGCGAAAACTCTGGGATTGGGCGGTTACGATCTTTCTTCGCATGCGGGTGGCAGACGATAGAACGGGAGTCCGGGAGTTGTGAGTTCATGTAGTACGTGAGAGCTTGCGCTTCGTCAATTCGAACATTCTATCCAACCACAAAATCTACGTAGATCCTTGGACACCCGAGACTACGGTAGACATACGAGTAGCGGACACAGCGACACGTAGAGAACCCTATTCTGTAACGACTGTTAAAGCGACAATCAAGGAAATAACATGTGGATGACGCGAAACGTCAACAAAAGAGAGATCAACCTTCACAGTCCAGGCAACCCTCAATTAACATCAAAACGTCCCATCGCACGCAAGACATTCCGACACGTAGTTTCCAGCCGAATAACAACAGAATAAGAAGCAAGAACCAGAAGAACATCTATGCATAGACTGGGTATCTACCAACGCCTCGTTCCGTCATAATCCCATTCCGAGTATAGCAGTCGAGTCAACAAAGACCCCACCCCCATCAATCGCGATAGATTGAGAGGGGATCAAATTAAACAGTGCATAATATCGACAGAGGCCCAAGTCCAGTTCCGCCGGGCGCAGAGGGCTTGGAATAGAAGACAAGCTTAACCGAACCACTTATATGCTGCAGCTGTGCAGCGCACAGCGCAGGGTTAGATGAAGGATAGGTGACACATGCCTTCTAACCAACCACTCCGAGGGCAAAGTAGACTGGGAAGAAGGGATTTGAACGGGGCGTGGCGTCTCCGTTTAGAAACCGTGGACCTTGATGGTCTTAGCATCCAGCTCGAGACCCTCCTTCTTGTCGGTCAAGAACTCCTGAACATCTTTACGCTGGTCTCCTTGCAGCTGAATCACCTCGCCCATCTCAGTGTCATTGACGATGGTGCCATTGCAGGCTGGAGGGAAGTTCTGGTTAGCCGCGATCCGTGCCATTGTGGATGGTGGTATATAAACATACCGAACTTCTTCTTAATGACCTTTAAGATCTTCTTCTGATCGAACTTCTTAGGAAGACCCTGAACGGTGGTCAAGGTCTTACGACCATTGCGCTCTAGAAACGAATGTTAGCAACTTCTGGGATAATATAGCCGACTCGCCGTAAATAAGGTTTCATCGGCGAATTCGATGGCAGACGTACGCTGAATCCGTATATGGATATAATTTTGAGACTGCTTGGTCTCGCCGGTGTCTTCGTCAGCTTCGGCGAAGGGGTCTGTGGAAAGCACGTGTCAGCCTCAGGCTCGTAAAGATTTACCCCGCCAAAAATGTCATGCGGTTGTCAGGGCTTAGGGGAGATCGTATTTCTAACAACCAAAAGCTAGTTGGTGACACGATGTACCCCACTAGTAGATCCCCAAAGTTCTTCCCAAGCTCTTCATCGGAGAAGCACCTTTGGAACAAAATGTTCCTGGAGATATTAAGGAGGTGGCAAACTGAGCTTACCGAAGGTCTTGAGGTTTTCGATGGACATAAACTCGGCCTTTTCTGGTAACTGGCCCTTAAAAGCGTTTGTAGTAATGAAACGAGAGGTGAGAGTTTATAAACTCTGTAATTATAAAGCGATCGCGGGTGTTTGAGGGGAAGCTGGAGATTAGATGTGAAAGGTGTTGGTTGGAGAAGAAGGTAAGGAGAAAGAAAGAGAAAGAGCCTTTTGAGGGGCGCAACTCGATTTAGCGCTGTTGTGGGGGAAAGCGGTGAACCTGTGACTAAGCCTGGTAATTTTTATTCGATCTACACAACATGCAGATGATTGGTTTTTTTTGTTATTGATAAAAAAGTAAATGGTCATCTGAATTCTTCATTACACAGGTTCCTATTTGATTTAATTGGGTAGCTCCAAACTTGTTTGTGTGAGGAGCATGGCACGACCATGTCATCCAACCATGTATTACAGTAATTATTGATACAAACACCACGTGATCGTAGTGCACTCAGTGGCGAATCTATGACCGCATGAACGCAGAGGCCAGCCCCGAGATATCCCTTGACCTTTTCCTTTACTCGTATGAAGAACCTATAGAGGGTATCGAATCGCAAATGCAAACTTCCCGTGGCACTCGTCATCGGCATCAGTTATGGGGAAGGGGAAGGAGAAGCGGCAGCGCCGGCTTGTGCTGCCGGAGCAGGCATGAAGATGGGAAAATATGTCTATACAGCGCTAGTTAGAATCATGACGGTTTGTCGAGAAGTGAAAGCTGGGTAGCCTTTCAAATCATACCACAACCAGAGCCATCACTAAGTTCGAGCACAAGTTAGTATCCAATGCGTTTCCAGAACAGACGAAGGGGGGAACGAACATGACATGAAGACAGACATGTATGCGGGTGTCGATGCGGTCCTTTTCTGCTCAGGGGTTTCACCTAGCCAGGTCTGAAGCGAAAAGACGAATGATACCCTATGTACTTCTCTTAGATATTTGTAGAATTGGGGACCAAGGGACAACGTACCATCCAATCATCCTGTGTGTGAAAAGGGCGTATCAGAAAATATGTTAAATTATAGGATATTTAGATTCGCTTCTTACCGATTACGAGTGAACATCTAGTCAATTGATTAGCCCATTCTGGAAGCGCACAAGCATGAATATAGAATCGACCTACCGCAGCCATGGGCATGGTGCTGGACATTGCGCCTGTAATAGTTCGTCAGCAATGACCATGACTAGTTCTCTGGCCTTGCCGAAGAGATTGACATACCAGACATATCGGCGTCATTCTTGTTCGCAGGCGGGTCTACATAGGGAATGGCTAGAGTTCGAGATCAGCGATTAGAGGATGTGCATTCCATTGAGGATGACAGGGTTTAAAGCCAAATGAGTATATAGCCAACGTACCAAGATCCAATCTCCGCATATCCTTCTTTGACGCCATCTTGACACTGAAGACCACTGGTGTTATCGTAAGGGGCTAGTTGTTAAGATGCAGAAGGCAAAACGGACCTAACAGCCAAGCGGTCATCAATGCCAAGACTAGAGCGGCTATGATTCCATTGGCTCTTTTGTGCCTTATCGTTTTTATCTTTGTCAGATCAATCAATTGCCAGAGAAAACAATCGAAGTGCCATTATGGCAGCTGGATAACATTAAACAATACCGACTGTGTAAAGGGTCATTTTTTTTTTCCTTTCTTTGGCACCAATTTACCGATGTCGGATGCAGTGAAGCCTAACCATAGTATATACTATAAGCAATTCGGGCAGCCTGAACCCTTAGTTTAGAAACTAAGATAGATCTACATAAATGGTTTTGATTTTGGGAGAAAAATAGGGAGATTAGAAAAAAGCGGAAGAAAAAGAAAGGAAAGGAACAAGCATCTCTTCATTTGACAGCAGCTCTTTGGGTCCAATCTGGAACATCAGGTAGCCATGATTTAATGGTTAGAGACCTTATTGGTTCTGGTATGTACCTAATAAGTCGTGTAGTCGGGCATGTACAGATAGCATGGTTGCAGCATTTTGTGCTTTTGCTTTCCTTAAATTCAGCGTTCCGATGCAGCTGCATCTTCTGTGGATTGTTTGCTCTCAGTAAGTAACTAGTACTGCATTGAGGATGTTGTGTAATTGTTGGCATCGTTCGTGGCCTATGCCCGGGCCTTCCAGGGAACTGATCACCTCAGCTGCCCCAGCTTTAATTCTAACACAAAACTCTTTTCTAAATAATTTTAAATAATTTTTTTTAGGGGAAAAAGTTCAATCTAACTGTAAAATAAAAGATATGTAAATCATCTGAAAGGTCTTTTTTATAAAATAATAATTAGAAGAACAACAATAATATAGAAAGAATGAAAGAAACAGGACCGTGGGGATGCGGGGGAAAGAGGTAAATCATACAACCGTATCATGCCACTGGAGAGATTGTCATGCGGAGGGCATAGAAAGAATTAATCTATCTTTAAATGGTTCATCCAGTGGCGGGAATTCGGTGTGTATTGATCGGCGGTCTTCTTCTGACCTTTCAACCAAAACGCGTCAATTCGGCAATTGCCAGTGACAAGAGAGACCAAAATCAGCTAATGGATGCGTTTCAGAGAAAGGGTCTTGATCCAGAAAAATACATAAATATATATTTCCTTTACACAAAGAAAAGAAAAGAAAAGAAAGAAATAAAATCTGCAAAGAGGAATAACAAACTGATCTGACCAGTAGATCTCCAGAAAAAGATGGCAAACTACATTAACTTACAGATTACTGTAGTTCCGAATGTAGGACGAATCCAAGGGAAAATTAGGGATACCCGACTCTTCGATGGTACTACAACAATTCAAAACGATCCCCAAGGCATTACATTCCGGAAGGTGCAAAAGTCTAGCTGTCAGAACCAAAGATGATTGGGAACCGGAATTCGTTACTCATTCCTGTTCCATAATATATCTCCGATCTGAGGGAAGAATTCAAGAATGGGGCAATATGGAGCTCATCATCTGATGCCAAGAGGTTCGATGGATGGATCGATTTGCCGGAGAATCCGATAGTGGTTGTTCATCATCACCTCCCTTTTTTGTTAAAAGAGTGTCCAATTTATCGCCTGCAGGTTGCTCAGGGTTGCCAAAGTGGTTGGTCTGTGTATTTTTTCTTTTCTTTTCTTTTCTTTTTTTTTTTTCTATCTCCCTTTGATTTTTATATATTTTTTCAAGCCTTTAATTTGGATTTTTTAGTCTATTTTCATGTACCGTCTCTTTATTAGTAGTGATGATTTTCTGCACCATTGATGGAGCATTTGGGGGTGGGTAATGCGGATAAAATGGCTCTGGGTCCTTCCTTTCTGTCTCAAACTCTGTAGTACAACTGTAAATGTCAATTGAAGGGTATTTTACATTTCCCTTGATTTTTCTCATATTCTTGGGTATTTGATTTTTATTCCCTTTTCTTTCTTTTATCAAACTTTTGCTAAATAATAGAATAAGCTAACAGGGGTAAAAAAAAACAAATAATGAAAAAATAAATCAAAATCAAAATTAAAATATCATGATAACTAGTGAACCCTAGTCCACCTGAGTGATCACATCACTATCAGGTTTAAACTCCTAATAAGGTTAAAAAGTACGGACAATCAGCATTCAAACCTTCAAAGATGCATTGCAAGAAGTTTCATGGAATCCACGGTAATACACCAGTACCAGTCAGAAATGGATCAATGCGGATCCCATGTTTCTTAAATTACCCGTTAATTCCTGGTAACAAACCCTCGCAAAAACAAATAAAAGGAAGAAAATCGGTGAATTCCATTACAAATTTACCCCCCAAGTCTCCTCTCCCCCCCTACGGTACGGTAAAACTAACTAGACTTACGGAGGATGTACTCCGTAAGAAAAAAGTAAGACTGCCAGTTGGTCCTTACGTTATCTGGAGATCTTTCCTATCGACCGCCGTACTCGGCTTTTCCCTCACCCCAATTTCCCTAATTCCCTTCTTTCCGAACTACTCTTTCCAACGTACTTCGAAGTACTCACTACTTCTTTTCCTCAATTTTTCTCCGCCCAGTCAATTACTTGAATTTCACTAATTCTGAGAGTATCTCGCGATTCAGTCACTCCTTCCGCACTGTCCTCACATTAATTCCCGGCCTTTAAACTAAAACCCACTGGATCCGCTCGATATCCATATCCTTCCCACCCCCCCGAATATCTGCTGTGGCTGCTCAACTGTATCTGTTGGTTCTCTATATGGTCTAAATGGGCACCGACTGGCCCGTTTAATTCCAGAACTTCAATCGGAATTGCTTTGCGCGCAAACTGATCTTGTCGATCAGCCTTATCGTGCGATTTCAATGATCAAACTCCCAGCCCGGTGATACACCATGAAACTGCGATGATACCCCATCCCTCTGCCGGCGTCCAAGCGTGGGGCCATCCCCTACGCGCCGTCAACGGCGGCTCCGGACGTGTTGATACCTCTCAGACCGTAGGGTCGTCGGATCCTCAGCTGGAGAAGCTGCCAACACCCGCACCGCAGCTGCAGCCCAGACAGCCGGCAGTCATCGACCTTACAACAAGTGGCAGTGATGCGCAAGAGATAGAACCTCCTGCAAAAAGACTCCGATTAGATTTACCTACCGCACCCTCCGCCCGTGATGCGAGCCCTGCCGGGAGTGGTGGAGAGTCAAGGAGTACACCGGGAACAGGAAGCTCAAAACCCCCTTCACTTTCCTGGCGTAACCGGCCGGTATGGTCCTTCCAGGCGATGATATCGGAGGTCCCGGGACGAAGCGAGGTGAGGGAAGACGATGTAGCTGCAGCTACGCAGGGTCGAAAAGCCGTATCTCCACCTCCTTTACCAGTCCCACCGTGGAAGTATGCTCCGCCCGAACCGACACGAAGTAACCCCACCACCCGTGCAAGTTCGCCTGTGAAGGAAGTACCAACTGTTCCATATCATGTTGAGACTCCTTCTGTTGCGCCTGTTCTCAAAGGAGAGAAGGTGGCGGACTTTTCACCTTGGACTGGAAATCATCCGGAAGATATCCTAAACGAGCAGACAGCCAAGCAGGGACACTACGACCGTACACAGGTATCCCAAAACGAATCGAACACGGCACGTCCATCGCTATATGCACAGTTGAAGCATCGTTCCGGCTTGCAGATGCTGTCATCAGTTTTTGCTGCTGCTCTTGAGAAAAGGCAGACCCACAGTCTTGTCACTGCACCATCAACTTTCAAACCGCCCCCTCGTGTTACCCTCACAGACAACAAGCGCGAAGCCTGGCTGCGCGATCTGGCCAACCCGTCGGTTCCTTTGCGCAAGTTGAGCCGAACGATTCCACACGGCATCAGAGGGAAGGCGCTTTTAGACCAGTGCCTGAATAAAAGCATCCCAGTCAGCCGAGCTGTCTGGCTTGCCAAGTGTGTTGGTGCGAATGAAATTCGCGCGTTCAAGAGAAAAGGAACAAGTGGTGCATTGGCAGTCGGCCTAGAAGCGAAATGGGTCCGGGACTGGACCTCGACCGTCCAGCAGTTTTTGGAGCAAATAATAATTGCTTGTGGATCTCCGCAATGGAAGATGAGAATGACGTATGCGTATGTATCCCGTCCAGCCTTCATCGATATCTGTATTCTGACACGCAACAGAGTGAGTTTGACTGCTCGCTTATTTTTCGAACGGCTGCTTGATCACGAGCAGTACCTCGGATGGTTTTTGTCCTCGTTGGAGACTGCACCACTGAACACCGTTCCTGTCTGGCTGTTGATGCTGGGGATCTATTGGGATAACATTATGCGTTATCGTAAGCGTGGGCGGCGGTTAGCGGAACTGTTACTCGAAAGGTTGCGACAGGTATGTGTGTCTGGATGTTTGACAATGGCGGACATGTCTGGCTAACAGCACTCTAGGTTTCTCAACCGGAAAGTTCTGGGCTACTTCAGCCGCTCGTGGATCGATTGTCACTCTATGTGAAGAGGCTGGTCCTCGAGCACACTTCTTCGGTAATACTTCCATGTTCCTGGGACAAATATAAGGATATTGTCTCTTCCTGTTTGAATTTAAAGGACAATATGCACAAGACAATCTTTCAAAACCTTTCCGAGCGCAATTCGCGGTTGCAGTTACCCAAGAACCACCAGGAAACCGCGCAGCACTCGCCCCAGCAACGCGTCATCCAGCTATTTGATTCCATCCGCTCTGCTCAGGATATCACCTTCGCTTCTGCTGCGTGCTTGAATATCATGGAAGATAAAGCTCTTCTCATTTCCAAACTGCTCGAATGGTCGGCTACTCCGTTCCGTTACGGCCTTTGCCGTGTGTATACTGGCGTTCGTCTTCTACGGAAGTGGAAGATATCCGGGGTTGATATTGACTCATGTATTCTCTCTTTCCTTACCGAAGTTCGGATGCCTGGCCCACTGAACATGGACAACATCTACCATATTATTTCTGAGCTTGTCAGGTCGCAAACCTTCTCTGTAGGTAGATACCTGCAATGGCTGATGGCAAAAGGTGTCACAACCGTCTCTCAGCCTGTATCGAGTGATATCTCTCTGCTGAAACAGCTTCCGATAAACCGTTTACCCGAGCATGTACGTAACCTTCGCAACACGCTTCTCTACCGCGCTGGTATTACTGTGTTCGACGAGAACTCGACCATTGCAAGTCTGAAATTGTCTATTGCTCAACGGCTGCCCAGTATCTTCAGTACTGAGGTGGGAAATTCGGCTTCCGTCGAATCAACACCAATGCATTTAACTTGGGCTGTCAAGTCTGAAATCGGGCAGTGGATCCGGCGCGGAGTCGCAGGCCACTGCCGCGACTCGCCCAGGTACGTATTATCCGAGCTCGAGAGGCTATCGTCTTAGCTGACAAGTAGTTTAGAAAACTGTCTGGTATCTGCGTAGCAATAGAGTCTGGTAGCTCTGCCCTTACCCCCAATGAGTTCTATAACGTGAGACAGATCCTAGAGAGCTTTGGTGATCTCTCCATGCTTGCCGATATTTTAAAACAAGCCACCCACTGCGATGACGATGTGGTCTTAGCGTCTGTTGCTGACACAGTGAATCGTCATTTTCACCCGTTTTGTGTGATTGGTGCCACTTCCGATTTGTTCAGAGGTCTCGTTGAGTCCTACGCTCGCCTGAAGAGATTAAGTACTGCGAGTTTGGATCTAGTTTTCTCTCTAATTGAGTTGGGACTCCGACTCCCTACTGAATTTAGCACCGTTGCACTCCTGCGTCAAGACCTGGTTCGGATAGAGAGTAAATCAGCTCTCGCAGCGCCATCTCCGCTCTCAGACAGCATACCCGCAGCGTTTAGCGAAGCTGATCCTTCATTCCAGGAGAAATTACACCAGCTTCTGTCTTCTGGGGGTGGCATAGATGAGACAACGATGGATACTGTTTTTGTTGCACTCACCAGGATGCTGGGAGATAACGAGATTCCGGCAAAGCTTTCGGCTAATGAAGCGTGCAGATATCTGGCGCACCTAAGACCTTTTCATCCGAAACATTTTGATACGATGTTGATTCGTTGGATTTGTGGGCTTCTGAAATCTTCTCAAACCATGTCGCAAATCCTTCCTCCACTCATTGGAGTAGGATGTGTCACGATTCATGCGTTTGTTTTTCTAATCAAAAAGCTCTCACAATCAGACAAGGTACATTCTGTGGTCTCTAACTTGAGCGGAGTGCGGATGGATTTGCTTAAGCTTCTGGTTCCACCAGAGTCGGGACAACATCATTATGCCGACTTGGTATGCTCGCGGCCCATTATGACCTTTTTCTTTATGGATATTGTCTAACCGCGTTATAACCAGGTTACATATCGTTTCCATCTTGCACAGCAAGAGTTCTTCATTAAACATCCTCAAGAAACGCTTGATATAATCGGAGATGCTGTCACTTTGATCGACTCGCAGGAGCAAGGAACTGGAATCGATCCGGAGGAGTCTGAAATTGCAATCAATGCCATAAAGTTGCTCGACATTCTCCTTACGCAGAATCCCGAGGTCACAGTTCAATATTGCCTTCAAGGATTTGTAGGCAAACACACAACATCCACACGTATTTTGCAGAGAGCGCTCGATAATCTGTTGGGCTTTCACCCATCTGATGGTTTGTTTGGTGAATGATATTAGCAGTTTGGCTTTTACTAATGTGTTGTGAAGGTTCACCTATACTGTCCGAACCCGAGAAGGTAGTTCGCATGACCGATGACTTCTCCCTTCCCTTTTGCCAGTTGAAGCTTCAGACTCTTTTCAACGCAGAAAGCAATGGAAACACAGGGAATGGAATTGTCGATGTCATGTTTAAAGCCGCAGTGGAAGATACCCGTGCGAAGGGGTCAAACTGGGTTGGTTTCGTTGGCCTCATGAGCCAAGATGTTGTACGACAGGTATTCATCGTCTGTAGCCCTACCTCAAGAGTATTGACTGACTCATTACCCCAGATTCGAGAGCGAGCCGAACGAGGCTTCTTCTCAATCCCGTTGTTTGAGGATCGTCTTGACGCCCATGCGCCCTCTGCAGCACAAGGTGCAAAATCTCTGGAGACCGCCAAACTGTACCTTACCATCATCGAGAGACTTGCTTATAGTGTACCTGAGTCTGGTGTACAATCCGTTGCTCCGATCCTTGTGGAGAAAATGGATCTTCTTCTCCACAAACTTGTTATCATGCAAACCAACCTAAACAGTGTCGTTGCGAATAGACAGGGCACTGCCACAAGCCAGATGCTGCAGTATCGTTCGTATTTTGAGAGGGCTCTTGCATTCTGGTTTTCGGCTTTACTAAGGATGATTATAATCCACCGGGCTGCTTTTACTGCGCAATCCCTGGCACCTAAGCCAAGTGGGCTGCAGGAGCAGTCCCGTCTACTGACTTCGATCTTATGCATCTCACTCGCGCGGCTTCCGGACAACGTCATACGTATTTTTCCGACTGCCGACTACTTCCCTCATCCGGTACCGTCTCAAGGACATCGAGCTTGTCCCGGAATTCTGCTGCAGACCCACGCTTTAGACGTCGCAGCGTTACTAATTGACACATTTCCGGATGAAGCCCGGCAACAATGCGCTCGTTTCCTTAAGGAAAAATGCCCCCCTTTTCTTCAATATCAGAATGACACCCGTTTCATCTATCTTCTTGGTCCCATGAGCGATGCACCTTCACTAAATAACCTCCCGCCCGCATCACTTCCATCGCCTGCCGCTGGAGGCTCCACCCCGACACCGTCAAGCAATCTGTCGGGTGGCCTTTCGAACACACAAACACCCGCTGTTGCCCCCACGGGAATCTCAACCACGCTCTCAGAAGGTGTAAACTGCGTTGCCAGTCACCTACGTCTTCAATATAAGGGCCGTGTTATGGGGCCCTACCCAGTGCGTCCATGGGAGCTCCTCGAGGATGCAGCGCCAATCGTCGGTGTCAACGATACGGCAGTGAACCTGAAATACTTCGATGCTCGTCGCGTTCGCGCCTAGACCTATAGACAAGGTTTTCGAATAATGTCTGATCAACAGCAGTCGTAACCTTGGTACATAACCCTTCATTTCCTGTTTTCTAGTTTCTTGCTTCTGTTTACCGCTTGATACCACACTATCTGCATATAACATTCTCCTCAACCGTGCTTACCCTGATTGTATCTCCTGTTTTGATAACGCACGAGCGCTGGCATATTTGCTGGTCATTGCCCATCTGCATCCTTCATATTGTTTTTCGTTTCTGCATGGCGGTCATGTGAAGCAACTGTCTTCATTGTGGCCTAGCTGCAATGTTTTCTTGTTATTGTAGTTTGATTTCTGTCATGAGAGCTGTAAATAGATTGAGTCCGGCGTACCTTGGTTGGGTGGTTCATAGCATACGGGACTGCATATAGTTGGCAAGCTTTCAAGAATAGCATTTGTATTATGGAAATTTTTTTTTTTGACAAAAAAAGAATACACTTGAACGTTGCGTCTTCGATCTTGGCTCCTTTCGGGTGCAAATGAATGAAATCAAATATGTACGGTTTTTTGACTACCCTAAACGATTCAAGAAATAAAAGAGCATCTAACACCCAGCCTTGATAAACGCCAACCGCATTATACATAAATTAAAAGACGAGGATTTGAATCCTCTTCTCGTCTGCTCCATATCGCTCGCGCAACTCAGACCGGGTGAGTAACTGCAAGAGCGGAAGGTGAGTTTCTTTCATATCAAATATACCACGCTTCTTCTGATCAACGTAAGATCCATCGATCACGATGCGCTTGAGTTCGTTCAGCTTCAGAGAACCTGTGATTGTCAATTAACACTCAACACCAAATCATAAGGGCCCGAGGCAAACATACCGGTGCCAATTAGGTCAGAGATGCGTGCAGGTGTTCCAGCACCGACGGCAACCCTTTTCAATAAAGATTAGATCAATGTTTTTGAAATGGCAACAGTCTATGGGAAACGTACCGTGATCGCTCCAGAAATTGCTTCGCTTCTTCTAGCTTGATATGCTTGGCAAAGAGTTTGCCGATAGGGGATTCTTTAGTTTGAAACGTGCGGAGAGCTCTGCATACGTCCGCAGCTCGGAGCCCAGATGGGGACACCACGATGGTATGCGGGGTGCCCTTCTCCTCCGATGACTTCGAGAGATCAGATCCCTTCGGACTGAAGGCCTTGAGGAAGGCAGGGAGTTGATCTAACTGTCTGGCAGACTCGAATGATGAAGTGTCAAGGAAAGAAGAATCTTGAGCCCGTTAGTACCAGAGTGAAGATGAAGAAATCAACATTAATGACATACCGGGAACACTGAGGTCACTCAACTCCACCGCAGACAACTCCTTGTTATGGCGTTTGGCCTTTTGCAAAAAGTGATCCGCAAACAGACGGCCATCCATCTTGCCAATGGCTTCGTCGATACTGCCTTTCGTCTCGGTTTGTTTGGTGTCTCTTTGCTCTTGCGGTGTTGCATTCTGAGCCGATTTATCCTTCTTGTCTTTCTTGTCCTTTCCGCCCTTTTTATTGGGCTTTGGCTTGCCATGGTTTGGCTTCTTTTTACTGGGGCCCTCTACATTGCTGCCAGACACAGCACCAGGTCCCTGTTTGGACGACTCTTCAGCTTGCCTCTTGCGCTTCTTATCAACCTTGGCCGAGAGGCCGGAAGGGTTAGGGTTTTCTGCAGTCATTGATTCCGCTGACAATAAAATACTCAAATACTCAAATACTCAAAGCGTTTAAATGACGTTCTGTCGTTCGGTTTCTAGAAATTCTGCTCTTTTTTTTTTCTTTTCTTTTTTTTAGATAAAATACGGAATCAGCTGATCTTATCGATAAGCATCCGCCAATCACGGAAGACGACTTGAAACAACGCGCTTTTCTCCCGTAGCGAAAGCACCTCGTCAATGACATCCCTCATCTTGATCATATCTCTTTGATCCGTGGAGCTGGCTCGCTGGACATTACTTGATCGAATTTTGGTATCCGCTTAAATGCGCTTTTAATAAGCCTTTACTCAAATTGATGATCTATTTTTGACTTTTAATCGGTATTGAACCATCATAATGTCTACTACTCCTAACCCGCGTGGCCGCCGGTCACCGCGGGAATCCGAAGCGTTCACACCCGTCGGCGACACAACACTCACGAATGTGAGTACATTTTGTTTCTCCATCTCTCATGGTTGTCTGTTCTAATCATGTATAGCTTCAACGCCTTCCAATTCATAACAAATACCCTCTCACGCCCAGTCGACTTGCTACCTCAACAACCCCATCTCGACGAACACCACGGAACCGAGGCGCGGCAGCTCCATCCACCCCATATGGATTGCGCGCAATGCAGCGACGCGCGGCAAATACGCCTGGGCGCGATCGCAGAAAGAGCTTTCGTCCGCAGAGGGAGACGACGTTCGATATCCTTCGGAATCTTGGGAGAACTCTTGCGCCCGTATCGCAGCCCATCAAATCATCGCCGCAAGAGAAGCCAGCACCGGAACCGGAACCTGAGAGGGACGAGATCGAAGAACTTGATAATGAACCAGAAATCGAACGTCCCCGCTTGTCCCTGCCATTGGAGGAGGTAGAGGTTGAAGAGGAAGGGAGTCCGGAACCGCGCCCCCCACGGCTTTCGTTAGCATTTGAGGAAGAAGATATCACCGTTGAATACCCTCGAAGGGCGGCTAGTGAAAATGACAGAGCAAGACTATCCATGATGAGTTTCGGTGGACCCCGACTAAGTGAGAACTTTGGCGATGCGACCAGACTGGAAAGCGGTTCCGAAGATGACGACGACACGGGCCTTGAGCATGATGACGAAGGAGCAAACCCAGACGAAACAATCATTAGCCAGGGTGCTTTCGACCGAGGGTGAGTACCATAATTCTTTCTCCATGTATCTCCTAGGTTGCATTTGACTAATCCGACTACAGAGGGGACACGGAAGATCTGGGCCGATTTAATTTTGACTTTAATTTCCCAACTCCGCCCCCGGTTGGTGATATGGATGAGCCAATGAATGATGATGAGGGCTTTGAACTCCCGCCTGTAGATTTAGCGCCAGATACAGCCCCAATGTCCGACGACAGTGATGATGCCGGTGCTACCGCGGGTGATTTCGGTTTAGATCTTCACCAATCACCCCGTATCTCTCCCGGCGAGAGCCCTGGGATTGTGGGTGGTGGTTTACGCGAAGAGGATACATATGCTGTTCAAGGAAAGCAGAAGAAGTTGTCCCGGCATGGAATCCCGGTGCCCAATATGCCGTCCGGAGTCGTTCGCAAGTTGGCCACGCGCTTTGCGCCAGCCAGAGCAGGGTCGAAAGCGAAGATTAATAAGGCGACGTTAGCTGCGATTGAGCAGGCTTCGTCATGGTATTTTGAACAAGTCGCAGAAGACTTGGCAGCATATTCTAAACATGCAGGGCGGAAAACAATTGACGAAAGCGATGTGACCGCCCTGATGAGAAGGTAGGCCAGGCCAACCTGAATCTCTCTCTTTCCCCCCTCTTTCTACGGGCAAACTAACCCGTAATTCACCAGGCAACGCCATCTTAACAGCTCTACGACCATGTTTTCCCTCGCGTCAAAACATCTACCTAAAGAACTATTGCAGGACATGCGATTGTCAATGCCTCCATGAATAATATACAGGATAGGGCACCAATACTGTAACGTACATAGGGAACACCGTAACTTCTCGAAAGTATGAAAGCGTCCAACCAACCTCACCAGTTTTTATTCTGGCGGACACGTCGGGTGGCCTCATTGGGCCTTTTGCGGATAATCATCCCCAGCATGATCGACGTTGCAAAGCACAGTCCGTACCTGTCAACGTTCAGCTAAAGGTTCGGCGCAGGGCACTGGAATCACACAGAGACTTACCAGGTGAAAATGTACTGGCTGTGATTGTTCTTGAGATTCACTTCGGCGGCACGGCCGATGGGAATCCCCTTGGCAGTTCTGTCCATCCATTCGACCATATCGGGGGCTGACGGCAGTCAGCATTCAGTTACATATCACCCCTCTAGGGAAGCTTACTCATAGTTTCTTCAATCCACACCGGCTGGCTACCTGTGTGTTCAGCCATCTGTTCAACATCCGGAAAGTAGAATTTTCCTTCCTCGGGCTTGTTCTCGGGTGTAAACATGTTCTTCTTCCAAGGCTCCCGTAGCAGACCTTCAACAGTAACTTCTTCCCGTGGCAAGGCATCGATTCTGTCCTTCTGATCCTTCTTTTTCTTCGAGATCCAGCCTCTGTTGACGAGAATGGTACTTTGTCCGTCCCCTCTCTCCAGAGGTGTCACCACCATAAAGCCGTCCTCGCCCTCGCGCATACGGGGCCCAATAAGCATCTCTTGGTCATGTCTCAAGTGGCCTGTAGCGTAAACTCGTCGGTAGTCAAACTCGGAGATGGCATCCGGGTCTATTTGTGGAGGCAGTGGCAGAGGATGTTTGACAAGTCGGTCCTCATATTTTGCGATCAATTTGGTCTTCCAATCGAGGCGTTGAATCTGCCATGTGCCCAGCGCAAAGGAGATAACCGGAATTAAAGCTATTATAGTAAGCCATGAAGTAGCTTTGCGCGCCACACCGACAGTTGGGAATATGATCTGATCAAGATCTCAAGCATACCTAGGATGATCAATCCCGGTCCGTGCTTACGACCGGTGCGCACAATCTGTGCAGGGTGATCTACTACTGACAGCCATCGCTGGTCATCCCCCATCTGATTATTATTGTAGAAACGGATTTGTTGTCGGCGACATCTGGCGCAAGTCGAATCCAGCTTGAAGGTCATCCGGGGCCGTACGGATGTTGCGATTGAGGGCCGCCATGAGGTCGCAGCGGTCCGGTGGAGGACCGAGAAAATGGACCGCATGACCAAGGAGGAATGTCAGGGTTGTAGAATTACCCTCACAATCACTTCTGGTTTTTATAGGCGGAGTTGGTTAAAGGGGAGAGTGAGTGAGTGCGGGAACTGAGAGAAAATGGATTTGTTTGAATCAAAAGAACTAAAAGTAAATCCCGGGGGGGGGCTCGTGATCGGCAAATGGGGCGTCGCTTTTTACCCCGACGGAGCTTAGCTCCCCTCCCGTTGTCCATACATCTCTTTACTCTCTCTCTCCCCCCAGTTCTCTCTTTCTGACCATCAAATCACTCCATGTTCTTCTCCGGTAGTCTTCAGGAAGGCATCGCCTCGGCTGTCTCGCAGTCGAAGGCAGTTATATGCTTCGTTCGAGGTTTGTCTGGCATCAATTCTGTAAACACTATGTCTATAAACATTCCATTGACGAGCTCCACCGTTATCCGCATGCTAACCTACTTATCTACGTCGCAGATGATGAGCACATGAGCTCGGTCTGGGAAGATGAGTATTTCACAGATGACAAGGTATGATAGCATCTGTTTCGTACCCTCTATAGATGTGTATGCTTAACTTGGTGATGCCACGCAGATTGCTCAGTTACTAGAGTCGCGATCTGTCCTGTTGCGAATAATGAAAGATACCCAAGAAGCGGGGTTCTTAACGTCATTCTGTCCCGTCACCAAGTTTCCAGCCGCTATTGTGATCAAGTATGGACCGACAATCTCCCCGGCTTGATTCATAAGGCATTCTATTGACTGCCTTGTAGGAATGGGATGTTACGAGAGTACCTTATCCCGGATATCACGAAAGATGACTTCTATTCTCGGCTGAAAACTGTCCTTGAGGAAGATAGCTCAGCAGACCAAACTCAGACAACTCAGAGTGTCCCCGCTGCTAGTTCGCCTGCCGCTCCTGCAAGTGCGCCTCAACCGGAGCCATCGCCCACTGTTGCTCCGACATCTACTCCAGCTGAACCCCAAGAAACTGAGTCGCAAAAACGACCCGATCAGCAGAGGATTGACAGCATTCGTGCTGGGAAAAAGGCATATCGAGACCCACCCAGCTCCTCGCAAAACAACCTACAAAAACCTCAACCAAGGAAACCAGATCCGACGCCAAGTCGGAAGGAACAGGTCAAGAAAGCAGACACCACAAAGGGGCCGCGAGTATCAGAAGCAAAGGCGACAAAGCCTAGCGCATCTTTGGAAACGAACACACCTGTGGAGAAGCGCCAGCCGCAAATACCAAGTCCACCCAAGCAATATAGGCTCCAAGTCCGTCTGTTTGATGGGGCATCCATCCGTTCTAGCTTCTCCCCTTCTCAGACTATCCGTGGCGATGTTCGTCCCTGGATAGATAGCCACATGGAGGAGGAAAAGCGCCCGTATAATCTCAAGCACATCCTGACTCCTCTCCCGAACCGGACGCTCACTATTGCGGAGGAAGAACAGTCTCTCGCAGAGCTCGGGCTAGGCCCTACAGCGAACCTGGTGATGGTCCCAATTAATACGTATACCGAAGCTTATTCAGATGCGGGTCCGAGCTTCCCCGTTCGTGCCGTATCGTCTGGGTACGGCCTTGTTTCCTCTGCGGTTGGTACTGCAACTGGCCTCGTAGGATCCCTATTTGGCTACGGTCCAGCTGCCCCGTCCGAGCCCGCCGCAGCCAGCAGACCCGCCCCATCGTCATCGAATACCAGTGCTGGCAGGCCACGGCCGACGGCATCTAGGGGACCTATTATCCGGACGCTGAGGGACCAGCACGACGAGCAAGAAGATAGCCAGTTCTACAATGGCAACCAGGTACGTAACATGATCGGGCACCCACGACTTGAAGCATGAATTCGCTAACTAGCGTAGCTCAACTTTGAGCCGCGAGATACAAACCGGTAATAGCGGAGGGGCGTAATGTACAACCAGCTTACGGTGTTATGGAATTGCCTTTGGGTTAATTGCAGCTTGTTTAGTGTCTACAGCGATAGCCTTTCTTATCCAGTCTATTCAATCATCCTTGTTTCCAGGGCCAGTCTGTCCCAAACTTCAACCACAATAGTATCAATCCAATAAGAGTGGAAATGTCCTTCAGTATTCATCCGTCTTTATATCAAAGACAATATAAGTAGTATATCAAAAAAAGCAGAATCCATCAGGGAGAAAAAAAACCCAACAGAAATAGTGGTATACAGTAGAGTAATAAGATAATTACGCCGCTATGCAAGCATCCCCCTCCTCATAACCATAATCAACCCAAGAATGATCAATCAACCTCAGTACGGCTTAGCAGCAGCCTGACAAGCCTTAAGCTGATCAAGGTACCAGCCACAAATGCCCAAATTGCCCTGGTTCTCATCCATACATTGACGGAAGTTACGGATATCCGTTTCGCAAGCAGGGTTTCCCCAGTTCGAGCTGTTGGTGGCACTTCCCTGCCACAATCCGGTGTCCATGGACTGGTCCTGAGCGGGGACTTGAGCCGGTTCGGCGGGCGCGGCGCTACCTCCGCTGAAGAATCCGCCGATAGCGTGTCCGATCGAGGATCCGACTGCGACACCACTTTTTTTCATTCATTGTTTAGCTTTCTTTTCCTTCTTTCCTTCTTTCGTTTTTTTTTTTTTTTTTTTTTTTTTTTTTTTTTTTTTTTTTTTTTTTTCTTTCTTTTTGTGATGGTGGAGGGATATGCTTGTGGGGGGATATGATGAAGGGATAAAGGTAGACTTACGCGGCGGTAGAGGCCATCTGACCAAAGAGACCGGGTCCGGAGCTCTGCTGCACAGGGGCAGCCTGGGGAGGGGGAGCGTGCTGCTGCTGGGGGGGATGAGCGGCCGTCGAGTGAGGCTGCTGGCGCTGGGTTTGCGGAGCGGCGGCCGGTCTAGCGGGCGCGGCAGTAGGTCTGGTGGGAGCGCTGCGCGCGGGGGTAGCGGCACCACGGCGTTGACGAGGCATGTTGAAAATTTGTTGTAAGTTGTTTGGTTTGTGATGGTAGATTTAGATTAAGTATGAAGGGAGTGGTTTGGATGAGAGACGGAGAAACGGGAATGAGGAGTTATATGAAAGATTGGAAAAGGTCGGAGGACTTGTCGAAAACTCCGATGCTGCTGATTTCGTGGATTGTGATTGGTTGGTTGGGGTGCGGTTTGTCTGGTGTTTTGGTTTTACTGTTCTTTTGTTGTGGGGTCGCTTGTTTGGGGGGGTATTTTTGGTATCGGCTGTTTTTGGGTTTTGTTAAGTTTCGTTCCTTGTTTGTGGGGAATATGCTCGAAGGTTCATTTATTTTTGTAGGCTTTTCTGTTCTACTGGTTGTTATTTACTAATTGTTTGTGACTCACGGGAGTTGATCCACACTCGGAGGCTGAGCTGTTATCTATTATGATTCAAGGTACAGGAAAAGTCGCCACTTGATTTTTGGTAACCAAAATAGTATCTATGTAGAGATCTGAGCTCATGAAGAGCCAGAAGTGCATATCCGATTACCGAGATCCAATCCGCAGCACGGCCGCGGTCCACTCTGCGGCTTGGTGTCTGCGGTATTTTAGGGTATCCACTTCAACTCATGCTTCCAAACGTGTAGATCGCAGACGGCTGGAAGAGTAGTTCGGACAGAACATAGTTCGCGGAACAGACCGTCCGCATCTAGTCGAGAATTGCTAAGCGTCTGCGCTGCGTGAGCCCGACGGCTCGTGGTGGAAATGCGAGCTCGAGGATCGGACCAGCCGACCAACGACGCGACCCTCACTAACTCAAGGATATAGAGCATTTTGCTGCACTAACTCATTCATTGGGCCTTCCGGGCTTTGCGCTTCTCCTGCTTTTTCTTCCTCCGGTCCTTCTTCTCATCGTCGCGACCTTCTTTGTTGCGCTTATTCTTCCGTCCCTTGGCAGTTTCACGCTTGACACCCTTTTCCGGTTTCTTTTCCTTGCCAGGCTTCGATTTCGGCTTCTCGCTGACGGCCTCTTCGCCATCCGACTCGCTCTCAGAGTTAGATTCCGAATCGCTTGCGGGTTTCTTCGATGAGGCTTCTGCCGTTGCGCCCGCCTTCTTGGCTAACAAAGACGCCTTCAGTTGAGCGCGCGCCTTCTCTTTCGCCTGTTGTTCTTTGCGCTCCAGGTCGAACTTTTCATTCCCAGCCTACTCGAGTCAGCACGCGGAAGCGCATTCCATGTAGACAAGATATCATACCAATCCGTGTTTGATGAAGCGGCCTGCGGCCTGCTTGTCTAGAGTCATTGTTCGCTGCTCTGGCTCGGTTTCCAGCGTCTTAATCTTCTCGAAGTATTGCTTGACTCGGGTTAGTTCTCGAAATACAGGATGCTCTTTGGCATTTACGCCATGGAGACGCAGATAAGCTGGAAATCGGTCAGTCGGTTCAATAGTGGAGTCTGCGGGGCCATGGGCGCATACAAAATATCAAAGATTCCAAGGCGTAGGTGACCAAAACGTGAAATTTCGCTTTGTCCATAACAGGAAGCTTCTTTGAGGCTTCCGTCACGGTACTATTTAAAACCGGCTCAAGAGCCTCTTCCAGATCATCCACATGATCGTCCAGCTGCTCAAGCAGCGGCAATAAATCTTTTGCGTCCATGTTGTAGTGAGTAGACAGTGAATGATCGGGGGTTCATTTAATGGTCTTGAAAATCGCATGAAAGATAATGTCGATTTTTTATCTGCAGGCGGTAAGCAGGGCGGTGACGAGCCCCGACATCATGTTATCTTGAAATTATCGGCGCAATTCTCAGACTTGGGCTGGGATTTATTTCGTCTTGTAGGTTTCCCATGTTCAATTGATGATACCCTTGTATTAGTTGCTTTGTGGATAGTGGAATTTGTGTGGCCGTTGAATGAGACTCCGCAACAGCGGCCTTTTTGATCTGTATATCACTCATACCACTTCTCCAAAGTGTTGTCCATACTAGGCCGCCGTCCGCTTCTGCGGACTGGCTTTTCGCGATTATGCATGTCTGCAAACAGTGATGCATGTCCGGGCCCTACCATCCGTTTCCTAGCGACATGGCATCAAGATGCCGACGAATTGTCGAAAGATAGTGGGAAACGCAGGCTGTCCGGGCGCATACACATCCTAGGCCTGGGGAACGTTGGGAGCTTTGTCGCTCATTCGCTCGCAAGCCGACCATCTCCACCACCTGTTACGCTGTTGCTGCATAATTCGAATCTCTATCAATCCTGGTTACAGAGAAAGAAGTGTATAGAGATCACCACCAACGAACTAGATGATATCAAGACCGGCTTCGATGTTAATGTATTCAATGACCAGACATGGCACTCTGTACCGTACTGGAATAAAGACGGCACAGCCGAGAATAGCAACAACGAAATAAGTACGATGGCTCAGGATGTCGATGCGGACGAGGCCTTGGCTCAATCTGCGCAGAACGATGAGCGCATCGAATGTCTGGTTGTTGCTGTTAAAGCACCCGTGACCGTGGCAGCTTTGAAGTCTGTCAAGCATCGCCTGACTCCAGATTCTACTGTCCTTTTCCTCCAGAACGGCATGGGCACCATCGATGAGGTCAACGATCAGGTCTTCCCAGATCCTCGGAACCGTCCGCACTACATGTGCGGTATTATGTCTCACGGGCTATTGCACAGAAAGGAACCATTCCAGGTTGCCCACACGGGAGTGGGTACCACTATCTTAGGCTCGATCCCCCCGATCAACACGCTATCCTCGGTTGACCGCGACATTGATTGGGCTCCCAGCACCAAATACCTCATGCGCACATTGACCCTCACCCCGCCGCTTGTTGCTGTCGCGGAAACCCCTACCGCTCTCCGGTTGTATCAGCTGGAGAAGCTTGCAATGAACTCTGTGATCAATCCGTTGACAGCGATCATGGGTTGCAAAAATGGAGAGCTGCTCTACAACTACAGCTTCACCCGCATCATGCGACTGCTCCTAATCGAAATCTCCAGCGTCATCTGCGCTCTACCCGAGCTGCAGGGCGTTCCCGGAATCGAGAGCCGTTTCTCTCCCGAACGTCTGCGAATGATGGTTACTCAACTGGCCAACAAGACCGCGGCCAACAACAGTTCCATGCTACAGGATATCAAGTCTCGGAAGCAGACTGAGATCGAGTACATGAATGGCTATATTGTTCGCCGGGGTGAGGAGCTTGGCATCAAGTGTATGGTAAACTATACTATTAAACATCTAGTCCTCGCTAGAAGCCTACAGGCGAAAAACAAAGAATCCGCTGCCGTCCCGATCGACTTACTCTAAGGGTAAGAACAATTGAAGGGCTCTACATGCTTATCAGGCACAATGGCCGGCAGGTCACCTGTCCAAGCACCATACTTCACTTCGAAAACATGTTTCTAGCAGGATGTCACTTCTAGAGCTTTGGTACAGAGAACTTTGATTTGTCGCCAGCGTTTCAGCAACATCTTTATCTTTGCCTGATCCCTTGAGTCTGTCTCATTATCTCCAATCTTCTCTAGGGCGTTGACGGCCGTTTCTGCTTCGTCAAGATAACGCTTGATCCACGCTTGGATGACAGCCTCTGACTTCTTGTCGTCAGCGCCCGCGGTGGAATACCCGAGTACATAGTTTCGCCAGTCCTCCAGTGGCATATATTTAATGCATGCGGCAATCTCAGTGCGATAGCACGCACCGTCAGCCGTTAGTTGATAGTTACTAAGATTAGGATCAGAAATGGGATAATCTTAGACGAGAGAAAGTCTGAAGCCGGGTAACGCACCCATAGTATTGTTGAAACTCAAGTTCCTCATGGAGCGACGGGGGTAGTTCTTGCAATATGATATCGTCAAGATATAAAGTTTCCGACTCGTTCTCGTCGAGGTAGAAGCCATCTAATACGTTAGTTAGATGGGTATGAAGAAGACCTAGTCTGAACTCACATTCAGCGAACAGGAAATCATTAGGATGAGGCCCGTAGCTCATGTATATCTCTTCTCCCTCGTCTGACCCACCGTTAACCCTCAAGAGGTCTATTGTAAAGTGAAGACTGACTTACCATAGTGTTTCGCGGCTCGAAAGACATAGTTCTCGCCGTCAAACTTCACATTGCACTAACCCGACCAAATTAGCCCGGAAATGTTACAGCGAACTAGACGAACAAACATACCGCAACATCAGAGTGATTAAAGTAATCAGCAAAGGGCAATAACGCCATCGCATCATTGCGATCTTCCGGTGCCTCCTGACCCGGCATCAAAAAGTAGAAGCTTCTCGTGTTAACAATACACCAATGGTACGTGAATTCCTCCCGGTCCATGTCCGGGAAGACCGACACAACGCTATCCCAGGTCTCTTGCAGCCTAGACTCCTGCTGAGCGAGGAGATTCTGATGCGACGATTCATACTCCAATTTGCTCTGCTGGTCCGGTCCGCCCCTGATCGACGGCGGCAGGTACTCTCGCAAAAACTCGCCCCAAAGAACGGGCATACTGTCTTCGAAATCCTGACGACTCGGCCAGGTCTTGCGCCAGGCGTCAAACGCTTGCAGATCCTCCGGGTCCCCGTTCGTGAGGTATGCGGCATACAACGCATGCGTGGATATCCCGTCCGAGAACTTGCTGATAAATGACCCCGGGATCCGCTGCGTCGTGAGCATCGCGCTCAATGGCACGGTTACTATGGCTTCATGTTCCTGGTGGTGTTCAGTCTACGTTGTTATTGGTGGTGGCGGGGCTAACGTACTTTTATGCTTCTTGTGGCTATCATACCCAGTCCGCGGCCTGGGAACCGGGCCGGTGACACTCCTTCTGCCTTTATGCCTTGGGAGGTGGCCCATTGGGCGAATTGTTCGTGTGCCTCGCCCGGCCACCATTCGGGCTTCATCTTGCTCGGATTGCGGGTGGATTGCGGGGGGAGATGGGATGTATAAGTGTATGATAGATAGACATATATCAAAACAAGTGAACAATAGGGTATAAATCAAGCGCAGTTAAGACACTATTGTTAAAAGGACCCAATCAAATCAAACCCAACTAATACTAGAAACAGAAAGAAAGAAACTATTCAAACATATCTAAATAGATCTCTTTGCGATAGGGTTATCGCGATAAAAAAAAAAAAAAGAAAAAAAACGCTTATCAGTAAAATACGGTACGGCAAAACCCCCGACACCGACAAAACCGGAGACAAACTTCCCCGAACCATCATACCACTTTATCACTTTATCTCTCTCCATCCTCCATTCCATCTCCCTCTTTCAGATACCCAGGTCATGTCCGTAGCGACGTGTTCCCGTGGAGTTTTATCATAATGTCGGTGCTCGCCAGTCGCGGTGTCCTGGGTGTTCGGGCATTGCCTCGTTCCTGTTCTGTTTCTGTTGTGGGTTGTCGGTACATTGGGTTTAGTAGGCCGACTCCTAAATATCCGGGGCATGTTCCGTTGAATTTTGTAGAGAGGGGTGCGTTGGCGGTTGGGTCGGCTGTGGGCGCTTTGTTGAATCCTAGACGGGCGGGTGAGTTTCTTTTTATTTTACTTTACTTTGGTGTTTAGGGTTGGGGTTGTTTGGTATTGCGCTGGTTACCGGGGTTTTTGGTTATGATATTATATGATATAAATCTAATTGCATATTGTAGACCTTATCGCGACTTGCGGTGAAGCTACTGCTACACCTTACTTTATCTACCGTCTTCGCGATGCTATGCTCTCCGACCCGACCGGTCGTCAGATCCTCCGCGAACGTCCCCGCATCACCTCCCAGACCCTCCCGTTGCCCTACCTCCGCTCTCTGCCTGAGAACTCCGTCGGCCGCGCCTATGCCACCTGGCTCGATCGCGAGGGCGTCTCCCCCGATACCCGCGATAACGTGCAGTACATCGATGACGAGGAGTGCGCGTATGTCATGCAGCGGTACCGCGAGTGTCATGATTTCTACCATGCTGTGACGGGGCTCCCGACCTTCGTGGAGGGCGAGTTGGCTCTCAAGGCCTTTGAGTTCTTGAATACCTTGATCCCCATGACCGGGTTGAGTATGTTCGCGGCTGTGCGGTTGAAGCCTGCCGAGCGGGAGCGGTTGTTCTCGCTGTGGTTGCCGTGGGCGGTGCGCAGTGGGCTGTCGAGTAGGGAGTTGATCAATGTTTATTGGGAGAAGGTGCTGGAGAAAGATGTGGATGAGCTACGCGCTGAGTTGGGTATTGAGAAGCCTCCTGATATGAGAGAGATCCGTCGCATGATTAGGGAACAGCGCAAGCGGGAGAAGGAGAAGCTGCAG
Source organism: Aspergillus avenaceus (assembly GCA_009193465.1). NCBI lineage: Eukaryota > Fungi > Ascomycota > Eurotiomycetes > Eurotiales > Aspergillaceae > Aspergillus > Aspergillus avenaceus. The sequence goes on from ML742062.1 coordinate 125,736, forward strand.
AATGCGTAGGGAATGTGGCTTTGGTGATCCGGCAGTCGTGTGTTCAGCGCTGCTGGGATGTATTATTATGTATTATGATGGCCTACAGTAGCCATGAATTTTGAATAGACATGAATCCCCTTTTCATTCCATAAATTCCAGTTTCTGGTATAAACAATTAACCTAGCGTTTTTAAGTTTGGTGAACATGCATATCGAGGGAGGGCACAGTGATTAGAAGACAGGATCCGCTGACGTATTGACATCTGCTGCATCAAATACCGATTTTGTTCTCATAGCTCGTGAATGGAAGGACGAAGGTATCATACGATAAAAGCTGTAAAAAAAAAAAAAAAAAAATGGCAAGAAAAAGAAACAGGGCCCCTTGCAGGGCTGACCGACATTCGCTGATAGAAGTCCAAGCATATACTTTTTCTTTTGTTCACAGGTCCAGCAAGTCATCATCGTCATCCCAACCACCCTTGCGCCGACTGAACACGACCTTTTGCTCTTCCTCGTCCTTGCGCTGGTTCTCAGCCATGGCGTTCAGGAGCTGCTTCAGTTGCTCCTCCGTGACCTTTTGGCGCAGTTGACCGGTCTGCGCCAGCATGATGAGTCGGTTCTCGACATCGAGGGCGCGTGACTCCTTTACGAGACGAATGCGGCCCAAGCGGTCGGCAGCTTCGGGTTCAAGGATCTGGTTCAGGATGGAGGAGCGACGTTCAGCTAATCGAGTGTTGTTAGATATAGGTTAAAATGCGGGGTGCCAGGGGATGGTCCCCTATGGTGTTTATTTATAGTAAGGCACTGGAAGCCGGGGCATACCTTCAACTTGCCTATAAAATACCTGGTTAATACGGATAACAAATGTATAAACTATATTGTGAATACCTACTTTCTTTGTTCATCTTGACCGTCGGAACCTCCGCGGGGGCCCTGCTGCTGCTGGAGTTGCGCAAGACGGGCTCTCCTGATCTGATTCGGATGTAAGCATTTATATTTAGTACAGGTCGCCTTTGTCTGTTTTCTTTCTTGTTCCCCTTTTTTGTTCCTTAATTTTGTACAATCCCGATCAAACATCGGCAAAGGCAACCCGTCAATCTGAAACACGTACCTCCTCCAATTCGGCGTCGGCCATGGTCGATCAAAAAATGTGTTGATGAATGCAGGTGGGTAAGGGTAAGAAGATCTGCAAGTGCCAGTGTGACAAGGTCCGGACCCTTCGGAGCTGTCAGGGGATGCAAACTGATGATATAATTGACGGTGGAAGTGACGGTCTGGTGGAATGCTGGAGAACTTTCAAAAGAAGAAAAAAAAGAACCCCACCTGTAGCCTAAGGCACTCAGGCCACTTGGAGTTCGGTGTGGGGCAAATGAGGAGGAAGAAACTAAGCTCGATTCGTCAATCGATAAGAAGTGTCCGTATTCCGTACCTATTTAGATAGTAGATAGTACCTAGGACCTAGGTACCTAAGCTAACTACTACTAACTAGTACCCCATCGATTATACCCGACAGTAAAAAAATAAGATAAGAATTAAGGATTCAAAAAAATGAAAATAAATTAAATCAAAATGGAAATCCAAAAAAAAAAAAAAACTGACAGGTGCGATTCAACTATCTAGGTACCCTATTCCCCTGTATAGGTCACAGTTTGTTAATGAGGAGGCTTAGCTGTCTCAGAAATCCCCTTGATTGCTGCATGTGTCGTCATCGTTTCGCCAAGAACTGCGTTGCTTCTTATCCACTCTTTTGATAGGGACTATATCCGATCGTCAGACTAAATATATGTACTTAATTAATACTATTAATATTAGTTTAGTCGGAGAAATAAAAAATAAAATAAAAAAACGCGAGTATTTCTCATCGGCAATATCCGCAAAAATTAGGGTTCAAAGAGGAAGGTGCGAAGAGAGTTTCTTTTTATCTTAATTTATTTTTTAAATGCAAAGTTTTTATGATGTTTATTTATTTATTTTTTTTCTTTCTTCAGATCAAACAAGTTTGGGACCAATGAAGAGATCTGTTCCCGGAGTAGATCGGGAAGAAGCAGAACGTGGCACAACGCGCAGGAAACCGAGATACCAATCTTCCCAAGAACAGGGAAGGGAGAATAAAAAAAAAAAAAATAAAAAAAAGAATGTTTGTCACATGTATATACCATGTGTACTTTTGGAGAAGAATAATAATAAGAAGAAGAAAAAAACATGATTTAAATCAACCTTTTCTTTCAGGCAACTTTGTTTGCCCGTGACCGAGAAAAAAGACAGAACCTAAGAACGAAGGCGCCCAATCCCCGGGACACCAACGGTGACTAAGCCGTGAATTCGCCTCCCAAAGGGAAAATGTAACCAACCATTTCCCAATCTTTCGCTTTTTTATCGCCTTGAAACTAATTCCGGGACTAAAAAACTACGTCCCATTTCTCTCTTCCTCCGAAACCGATCGATTTCCTTAATTCCAAAAATCCTAAAAAAGAGGGGTCATCGTTCGCCTAGAGACGCCCTTCTTTCGTCACTTATCTCTCGCTTGGCTTTCTCCCTCTCTCCCTCTCTACCTCTCCCTCTCCTTCCCCTTCCCTTCCCTTTTACCAGTCGATCCTTTCGCGACTTGTACTCTCATTTGACCCTAATTCTAAACCCTACATTCCCTGTCTGGTCGTTCCGTTCTCTCCACACTTCCCCCTCCCCCAATTCTTGTATCAACCTCAATGCTTCGCATTCCAACCGGTTAGCCACGCTCCAGTCTGCGCGCTGGCGGGGATTGCCTTACCTTCCCCCCCCTGCTCTGATCTGTTGCATGCACATTCCCCGAACATTCTTTTCTATACTTACCGGGTATTTCCTGATGGGAAAGGAAGACCTGCGATTTTATACGCGGTTGTAACATCTATCTCCGTTCTTGCACATTTACTCTAATTACTAAACCTAATTATTCTCCCACCCCCTTCACAATGGCTGAGTACGTTCAATTTCCGATCTCCACCGCGATCGCGCCGAGAGTCACTAATATGGAGCAGTTTAATCGCGTTTCATACCTACTACTCACGTCATAATTTCCTCTCCCCATCCACCATGCTTCCCCGGGCCAACAACCACAAGCGATCCAATTCGTCCGGGAATAGATCACCTTCTCCCGATAGGACTCTTACAAAAGCCAGGTCGGCGAACGATCTGTCGGGCACCGCCACCAGCAAACCTACGCCGGCAGTACGCTCAACCAGCGTCGGAGGTTTTCCGGAGAGCAGCTTTAGTACCCTAAAAGACCCAAGGCTGGTAACCCATACGGAAGAATCAGAATCACCAGAACCGGCCTCTCATCATCCGGATCTCAGTAATGAAGTGGCTGCCCTGAGTGTGAAGCTTGTTCAGGCGATCAACAACCAGACAACCCTAGACGATACCTTAGTCGCCACGCGCCAAGAACTCGAACAAGCTCAGTCGAGGATTCAAACCCTACAGTCTGCGAACGAAAAGTATCAACGCGATATTGACCAAGAGGTCCTGATTAAGAAGGCCGACGTTGATTATGAGATCCTACGTCTCAAAGCTGCTCTGGCAGATGAGAAGGCGCAGCGCGCTCTCGTCGAGAAGGAGAAGAAGGGCATTGAGCAAGAGCTGGAGACGCTGACTGCCGCCCTCTTCGAAGAAGCGAACAAGGTATTTTCACACCCTTTTCTTATGGGTAGTGACATCGACGGACTGACGTTATTTTCTGCTTGTTCCTTATAGATGGTAGCTGCTGCTAAACTAGAGCGCGAAGCTGTTGAAAAGAAAAACGAGCAGCTACGGTCGCAAATCAAGGACACCGAGTCGCTACTTGCATCACATCAGGAACAGCTCGCCGAATTGAAGTCTGTACTACACGGCATGAACATCTCCAAGGACGACATTGAAGCTCGCACGAATGGTTCTCCAGTACCGACAGGATCAGTGGGTCACCAGCAGCAGGCTCCGGCGATTATTACACAGAACGCCGAAAGTCCGGTGACTCCGGAAACTGCGCTCGTTGCGGAAGAATTGGCTCCGGGTCCCTCCACGAGCTTCCCCGATCTGATCAAACCTATTTGTCGCACGGATATCCATGCATTCGAAGAGTTCAAGGAGTTGTTCACCTTGTCCAGTGTCTCCAAACCGCCGAGTCGTGCTACGAGCGGTTCGTACACAGGTTTAAACGTGATGAGCCTGGCTGCGGGTTTTGGCAGTAGTGGGTTTGGCTCTGCGTCATCATCGCCGGCTAAGTCCCTAACACATTCTCCCAATGGAAGTGTCTCTTCGCCACAGTATTCCAGCCCGCATCTTCCTTTGAAGGAAACTCGCTTCTATAAGCGGGTACTCAATGAAGACATTGAGCCAACGCTGAGGCTAGATGCCGCCCCTGGAATTTCATGGTTGACTCGACGGTCTGTGTTAAGTGGAATTTGCGATGGAAGTCTTGTGGTGGAGCCCATGCCAGCGTCTTCGAAAAAATACGAATTTCCTTGCTCATTATGCGGCGAACGCAGAACGGGGCCGGTCAACGAAAGGACCCATCGTTTCCGCACTTCCGACAGCGAGACAGCTCAGCGGTATCCATTGTGTGTCCTTTGCCTAGAAAAGGTTCGTTCTTCCTGCGAGTTTACTGGCTATCTCCGCCTGATCCTTGACTCGCATATTCGTGTCGGGGATACCGAAGACGAAAAGGACGCATGGGAAGAAACAGTCCGCCTACGGGAGCGGATGTTCTGGTCTCGTATTGGGGGTGGTATTATCCCCCTGTTCACGCAATCCAACAGTGCCGAGACGAGCCAATCGAGTACCGACGAGCAGAGCATGGATCTCGTGGTTAATGGTCATTCTGGGGAGCAGCATGGTATCCCGGACGACGCATCACAAGCTCCTGTCGTACTAACTAAAATTGACGATGATAACGATGATAACGATAAAACAAACCCTTCCGATAGTCGCAGGGTATCCTTGAGTGAGGATCCTTTCGAATCGGCTGCGTCCGAATCCCCAGCTAGCAGTACAGCCGTTTCAGCACCGGACGATTTCCCTGAAACTGAGAAGGCTGTCAAAGATGAGGTCTCCAACCAACCCCTTGAACAAGTATCGACCTCCAAGGATACCGTACCCAGCGACAACGGAAATGTGACAGCGGTATTGCAGTCTGAGGATTCAGAGATTAGTCATACTGCTGCCGTTCACAATGCCAGTGATGCCGATGCACAAAAGTCCTAAATCGAGAATCAGCAGCGATTATCTTTCTCATGAATACGGCGTCTATCCGCCATATTTTCTCTTTTTTCCCCTTTCAACATAACCTTCGATTCGACCACTCCTTTCGATGTCACTTCACTTATTACTTGAGTACTTAATACCTTTTTCCGTTCTACATTCTGAGACCCAGCTGTGTCAATCCAGCCGAGTATGTTTGTATTATTATTATTAATATGGACTGAAGTCCTTTTACCCTTTTATATGTACACTTACTTTTTTGTTGCCTTCTGCTTGCATTATCTTTTGTTGACCTGTTTTTGATTCTGTTCTTTCTTCTTTTTCATCATCTATTTGAGCGCGATGAGACCACGATGGTCATTTGGGTTTTTAGCGGACTTTGGTGTCCCAGGGATAAAGGATCTGGGGCTTGGTCATGCACCACCTCTTTTGCTTGCTTTTCTATAAATCATTTCTCTTTTCGTGGTTCGCCGGCGTTACCTATATTCATTCGGATTCCTATTCCTTATATCTCAGTCTCTGGCTTTTATTTTATTTCTTTTCTTCTTCTTTCTTTTGCAACTGTTGCGTTCGTGCGATATAAAGATGGCAGAGGATCTGTCAAACTTAATGTATGGAACGATGCAGGGGCACAGACCCATGGTTATTATTACATGCATATATGCTATAGAAATCCCGATATTCACGATTTTCTGAACTCATTGTATTGGCAAGCTTTGGTCCTGATCACTCGTAGAAATAGGTCCGTCCGGTCACGAGAAACTGTGACAATGGGCGATCGGGAAAGTAATTACATGCTAAATGGTTTGGAATGGGATACAGGCTCACACTTCCGACTAATGCCCACCTAGGATTTTAATATGCTCATGAAAGACAATCAAGAATAAAAAGTACTTTACATCCGAAGCAGACCGATGCGTCTTAATAGGATATGGAAGGTTGAAGAGAGAAGAAAAAAAGACCGCAAACTCCAAAATGAAATAAGCGCCGACAATTACAAATGTGCCCCAGATATGCGATCATTGCCTGTAACGCTCGTGAAGATGTCTGATTTGTTCTTCGATGTTCATGTTTTGAGGATTGGGTGGACCACCGGCAGGACCAACCATCGGCGGTGTGGGGCCTGCTCCCGGGGCATTTTCGAATGCCATTCGCTTCTTCCGGGCTTCTTCTTCCGGATCGCTGGCTCCTGGGAGCACGGTGGAATCGAAAACGTCGCTTCGCTGGCTGGCCAGTCGCTTGAGGTTGTTGACCACGTCCGCGGTGGACAGGTTGGTCGTGGCACTGCGGGATTCGGCCTTGGCTCGCTGTTCCTTCCAGCGGGGATCGAGGAGTTCGATACGCATGTGCTGATCCAGTTCTGCGACGGGAATCTGCTGGTGGCAGTTGGGACAGAGTGCGGTTGGGCCGGATTGGTTGAGACGGCGTGCCTGGGCGCGGGGGACGTAGTCGGACCGGATGCGCATCGGCTGTTGGCCGGGCGCGGCTTTGGCGGCGGCTTGTGTGGCGGCTGCGCGTTCGCGCGCCTCGAGTCGTTCGCGGATGCGCTGCTCCTCCTCCTGAGCGGCGGTGGAGGCAACGGGTACGGGCATGGGCTGGGGTTGCATTTGTGGCGGCGGGTATACTGGTCCGGCTGGTTGAGCGACGGGCATTGGGATCGGCTCGGGCTGGGCCGGGTAGGCGTTGTAGTATGCTGGTGTTTCTTCTTCGGTAGGCATTGCTTCTTCAATGCGGAGGGGATTCAGAGACATCATGGCCTTCTGCTCCAGAGAAGCAGATTGGAGATCATTGAGGGAGGTGGGCGGAGGAAGGTCGGCCTGGTCGTCGGCTTCTGTGAATAGCACCGTTTCCACCACCACAAAGTCATGCCAGTCAATCTGCGCATATGCGATACGCTCCTGTTCATCCTCCTCTTCTTTCTTTTGTTTTTGCTGCTCTTGGTATTTGACCCATTCCGCGCGTTTCTTCGCCCTATCCAGGATATGGAATTTGTTCTTCACGTTGTGCTCCAATTCTGCGAGGCGCTGCTTCTCTGAAGTCGCTTCATCCAGTCCCTCGGATCGCAAGATGATGGTATATTGATCTACTAGTCGCGTGAAGAACTGGTACAGACTGTGTTGCGGACGCAGAAAGTCAAATTGAAAATTCCGGGTTTCTCGCTGGGACAAGGCGGTCATGAACGATTTTCCCCGTTTGGCGACGAAGAGCGCAGTAAGCTTGACGACTTCCAAATCCTGCGCGTTGATAATCGGCATCCGTGCTGAAAAGTGGAATTCGGCAGGTGGTTCAGGTCCCTTAGGTTTCTCTGGTTCCGGGGCTGCAGCTGGCTCTCCCGGTCGTCCTGCTGACACCGAAGTCCCCCGGCCCTCCTTGATCTCGGTAAGTCGCCACTGGTAGAAGCTCGCGTAGGCATCGCTGGGATTTAAGAAGGAGAATTTGGGGTTGTTTCGTTCCTTTTCGCGTACGCGATCTGGCCGATGATCAGATCTTAAATTTCATCGATATATCCGTAGCGCATTGGGGAACTTACCTTCGAACACAATACCGTTTCTCGCTACGTAGCCTGCAGTCTTCTCCACGATGGCTGTCCAGCTTTGTCAGTAACCATTGCGACACGGGGAGGTTCACCTGGGGAGGAAAATGCAGTTGAATGAAGATGATAACTAACTCACCGCGAATATCCTTAGGTGGCAAGACTACACCCTCCGGAGGTTTGCTGACATCCTCCGGAAGTGTGGGAGTGTTACCATTGCTCACAGACGCCATGTTCAGGAGTTTGGTGGAGTTGATGTGAATCAATGATAAAAGATCTTTTGCGGGTTTCTTTGAACAATTGCTTTTCGGCCGTTACCTCATGCTTTCTCCAAAAGGGAGTTAGTTCATGGGTGGACTTTTACCCGCGCGCTAAGAAGGGTTTCCCACTGGGTTACTATTGGTGGGACCCCCAAAACGGAGCGCAATACGGTTGTACGGAGTACAGAGTACAGTTACAGTTACAGTTTACTAGTTACTAGTGTTTAGTAACATTGAATCCCTGGTAATAGTAATATTCAGGAAATCTTTTTTTTTCCCTTTTCTCTGTAGATCATCACCAAAGACCTCGGGACATTACACTCATGTACCTAAGAAGTATAGATGTTCTTTCTCTCCTTCTACCCTGCATGTTTCAAAAGTTGATTTCCATACTTGCATATGAGAACTATAAAAAAAAAAGATTAAATTGTTTTGATATCAATATTCTACAGATGTAAATTTATATTTATATTTATTTTTTATTTTTATCTTCTTAATATTACATGTTACCTTAAACATGAAAGAAAGAGAGAGAAAGGAAAAACGGTATGTTGGTATCACCGTGGGGAATGTCAAAAACCTGCCACCAAGATAATTAGTACAGCGTAGGTATTATGACGATAGGTGCTAACCTATGGGGAACGGCTCCGGGTACCTTCGTCCTTAGCTTCCTTCCTCTCTTACTCTCTCTCCCTCTCCCTCTCCCTCTCTTACGCTTACTCGCCTTCTTTAACTCCCTGTTCTTGTCCGCCCTCCGCTAACCCACGACGATCTGGCCTTAAACCGGACAAACGCTTTCAATCTCACCTCCTAATTTGTTCCACACGTGTTGCTTCGTCTTTCCTTCCCAGGTCAATGTGGCTCTTTTAATTCTTTTTCTTTAGTCCTTTTCTTTTATATATTTTTTTTTTACACTTACTACTGTTACTTTTTTTTTTTTCTTTTCTTTACTCTATCTTTTTAATTTTGTCATGGCGGATAGTATCCTAGCCAATTACTCTCGTTGAAATAATTGTTTTGGTCAAATTTCCTTGCTGGCATCATAGTTCAAGCGTGGGGTTTGTTAACAAGCTCCTGCTGGGGGTTGGAAGCCTTCTACAACTGGTGCCCTCTTACCTATTGCTTCGCCTATTTCTGATACATCTTGATGCTCCCCATTCCTTACCATTGCCGCTTCGATCCAATTACTTGCTCCTACCGCTAGCTATATCATACCCGATCATCAACCTCCACAATGCCACCCAAATCAAAAGAAACCCTGGAGGTACGACCTTCACCGAAGTCGTCTCGTGCTTCCAGTCGTTCTCCGAAACCGAAAAACCGCAAGAAGTCCCCCAATCCACTGAGTTATGGATCAGATGGTGTTCAGGACTACAATATTTTCAATCTCCCTACTTCTGACTATAAGACTTTGGCCCTCGTCATTTTGATTGCCAGCATTGTTCGACTATTCAAGATCTACCAGCCAACGAGCGTTGTTTTCGACGAAGTCCAGTATGTCCTTACAGCTTCTTTGACCGCGTGAACCAGATCGCATTGGGCTAATACTTGACGTGCAGCTTCGGCGGTTTTGCGTCGAAATACATCAAGGGTCGCTTTTTCATGGATGTCCACCCTCCTCTGGCCAAACTGTTAATCACACTTGCGGGATGGTTGGCCGGCTTCGACGGCAATTTCGATTTCAAGGACATTGGGAAAGATTATATTGAGCCCGGTGTGCCATATGTAGCTATGCGAATGCTCCCCGCTGTGATGGGTGTGCTTACGGTGGCATTGATGTTCTTAACTTTGAAAGCATCGGGATGCCGCACATCGACGGCTGTGCTCGGTGCCGGTGTTGTGATATTCGGTCAGTCTGATCCCGGTAATCAATTGGCCACATACTGACCTCCTGGTAGAGAACGCCCTGGTCACTCAGTCCCGCCTGATTCTCTTAGATTCACCTTTGATCTTCTTCACGGCCTTGACAGCCCTGGCTTTCACGTCCTTCTCTAACCAACAAGAGTTGGGCCCGTCCCGTGCCTTCCGAGGACCCTGGTGGTTTTGGTTGGTTGCTACTGGTCTGTGTCTGGGCGCTACTCTGAGTGTCAAGTGGGTTGGACTATTCACAGTTGCCTGGGTTGGTTCTCTCACCCTCCTTCAGCTGTGGGTTCTTCTCGGTGACACCAAGAACGTCACACCGGTATGTAGTCAAGTCCTTCGACATAGCTCTCTCCGTTTAATTAACCTTTGTCTGTAGCGCGTATGGTTCAAACATTTTTTTGCCCGGGTTTTCTGTCTCATTATCATCCCATTGGGCTTTTACTGCGGCATGTTCGCTATCCACTTCTTGTGCTTGGTTAACCCGGGGGATGGTGATGGATTCATGTCATCGGAATTCCAGGCTACCTTGAATTCGAAGTCAATGCAAGACGTCCCCGCTGACGTTGCATTTGGCTCTCGTATCAGCCTTCGTCATCTGAATACTCAAGGTGGCTACCTTCATTCTCATCCCCACATGTACCCTACTGGAAGTCAGCAACAGCAGATTACACTGTACCCCCACAAGGACGAGAACAACATCTTTGTTGCTGAGAATCAGACTCAGCCAATGGGTCCTGATGGCGAAGTGCTGGGTCCGTTTGCTTGGGATAACATCACTGCTGAATACATTGAAGATGGCGCTGTCATTCGACTGAATCACTTGTCGACCCAGCGGAGAATTCATTCGCATGACGAGCGCCCTCCTGTCACCGAGGCGGACTGGCAGTATGAGGTGTCGGCTTATGGCTTTGAGGGCTTCCCCGGTGATGCGAATGATTTCTTCCGGGTCGAGATCGTGAAGTCAATGTCGGATGGTGAAGAAGCCAAGAAGCGCTTGAGAACCATCCAGAGCAAATTTAAGCTAGTGCACGTGATGACAGGCTGTGTGCTCTTTTCACACAAGGTGAAGCTCCCTGACTGGGGATGGGAACAGCAAGAAGTGACGTGCGCGCGTGGCGGTACTCTGCCAAACAGCATCTGGTACATTGAATCCAACAGTCATCCGATGCTGCCCGCGGACGCGGAGAAAGTCAACTACCGGAACCCCGGTTTTCTGGGCAAATTCTGGGAACTCCAGAAGGTAATGTGGACCACTAACGCGGGTCTGACCGAATCTCATGCCTGGGATTCACGCCCACCGTCGTGGCCAACGCTGCTGCGTGGTATCAACTTCTGGGGGATGGACCACCGTCAGATATATCTCCTTGGTAACCCGGTGATTTGGTGGTCTTCGACCGTGGCTGTTGGCATCTATGTGCTGTTCAAGGGTATCTCTATTCTCCGCTGGCAGCGTAGCTGTGGCGACTATCGTAATGTCAACTTCAAGAGATTTGACTACGAAGTCGGCACTAGTGTACTGGGTTGGGCCTTCCACTACTTTCCCTTCTATCTCATGGCTCGCCAGCTCTTTTTGCATCATTATCTCCCTGCGCTGTACTTTGCCCTTATGACGTTATGCCAGGAGTTCGACTTCCTGGCCAACCGGATTCAACGTCTCGGTTTACCATCTCGGCCTGCTATTGGAAAAGCCTTGGCCGGTACTTTCCTCGCGTTTAGTATCTTTGCTTTCACTCTTTACTCCCCACTGGTCTACGGTAACCCCTGGACCCAAGACGCATGCCGCAAGGTCAAACTCCTGAATACCTGGGATTTTGACTGTAACACTTTCCATACTGATGTAAGTGTTCCGCAATGGCAGCCTCCGCGGCGAGGATACTAGACGTGTTCCACCCACCATCGCTGACGAAATAACATAGCTTGGCCAATATGTGACCCATTTCTCGGGCGGCAAAGCTGTTGTGCCAACAGCACAACCCTCTCCATCCGAGGCCCCGGTGGTTCCTCAACAACAGCAACAGCAGCCAATCATCCAGGAAGAGGTAGAGAAGGCCAGTGTCACTCCTGAGCCGGAACCGCCTCGTGCCAAGGCCCGAGTCGAATATCGTGACCAGGATGGGAACGTTTTGGATGAGAACATGGTTGCCGCCTTGGCCAAGGAGGGTAAGGTATCTTTTGAGACCCGTCATGAGACCCGGACTCGCTTGGCGAATGCGCATGAGGTTGAGATGGTCAATGGCCAGGTCGCACCACCGCATCCGGATGTCGAAGGTCGAAATCCTGAGACCCTTGCCAAACAGGAGCAAGCCGTAGAAGATGGCCCGGCTTCAGTGGTCGGAGGAAGCTCAGTTCAGGAGCCAGAGTCTCCTGAAGCGAAGCCTGCCAGCGAAGGCAACGAGGCGACAAACTGAGTGTTGTGAGACAGCGGACGCCTACAACATGATAGAGCGTTGTTCGTCTTGCGTCCTTCTTTCGTGATCATTTTTTATATTTTGTCTTAACAGACTTCGATTTTAACAATCCTCTTCTCCTATATTTCCTTCCAAGAGATTAATCCTTTTTTGTCTTCTGAACCTCCCTTTGGCCTAACGAAATGTGACTCTGTACATGACTACTCTTTCCCCTAGTGTAACAAGCTACCGTATACAATCCCTCATCGGAGGATCCTCCCCGTAACGCAACGAAAACGATCTTCAATTGATTCCTGTCAAAAAAAGAAATGTACTATGCACACCGCTCCTCTAGTCTTCCGAATATTTTAGTATACAGCGACCAGCGTTGAGATAACTCCCAACCACCCCCCTTTATAATCTTCCATGCAGCTGTATAACTGGTTTAGTAGTCCCACTCCTCCTTGCCGTACTTGTTGTAACGCTCGTGAAGATCCTATAGTGTATATCAGTGGCTGTTTACTCACAAGGATCACATCGCCCAATATCAAATTCAAAAAGGGATCGATGGTTTATAGATCGGGGGCCAACATACAGCGGGCAGGGTGACGTTGGGGACAATGACAGTGTTCAGAGCGCTAGGAGCGTTTCTGAGGGGCTGGTTCTTGTCACCGTGAGGGTGGTACTGGTACTTGTAGACCTTGCCGTCATCGTCACGCTCCCAGGGCATGGCACTCTCGCCAATGCGCACGTTACTCTCGGAGTTGACGGAGGTAGGCTTTCTGCCGAAGTACCTGTTATCGGAGGAAGAAAATTAGCGAATTTTATTGCTTCGGAGCGCAATTGAGGGGATTTTTTGCAGCCGGTGCTGGTTTTGCGAAAAATCGAAAAATCGGGGTACAGGAAGGGTTTATTCACCATCCAGCTCCAAGGAAAGCACCGGACATGACACCGAGCAAAACCTATAATACGATCAGACATCGTTCGGGAGAAGAAAATTCCATGGTTATGACGGAGCCAGGCGTACGTAGAGTTCGGGGTCACGACGAGGAGCCTTGTCGAGGCTAGCCTCCTCCACCTTGGAGCTGTAGAAGCGGGCGGGGGCGCGGAAGAGAGATTGGCGGGCAAAGGCCCGACGGGAGGCCATGGCAGCAATTGAGGACATTTTGGTTATCGTGGGTTGGTAATGAGTGGGGTTGGTTGTAGAATAGGGACTCTTTTTTTTGGAGAGGGACGTGGGAGAATAGCGTGAGAGTCGGACGATGATGTTGCCGGCGCATCACATCAGGTGACATTTCCGTTGGCCCATCAGCTCCTGGCGCTTAGTCAGGAACCACCTAAACCTTCTTGGGCTTTGATCGCATTTCCCGAATGCGATCATTGCTCGTGCTTCCCTTTGGTCCTCTTCGATCCGTTTGAATTCGGTTTTTCATTTTTTTTTACCCTCTTTCACTGACCGTTCTATGCACTATGTATTTCGCTCGACGGTCGTGATGTGATCGATTTTTGTTATGCGTGGCAGTCTATCGCATTTTTTTTTTCCCTCGAAAGGTAATACATGTCAGGTGCTTGGGCATAAATCCACCCCCTGTCTCCTTGTTTCGAGGCGTCTTCTTGTGAGATCGCAACCCCAGCTAATAGTTGACTCTTTATCTTCAGGTTGCTTTCATTCTTTATATAAGTTCTCGTCTTTGTTTCGAACTTCTATCGTATACCTTTTGCCGTCACTCCTTAATCAACGTATTCTCCCGTTTACTATTCGCGCATCAAAGACGAACACCCCCTAGACTAAATATTCCATCGGAAATCATTCGGCCCTTCCATTGGGCTACGGCATGATCTTTTGTGATATTGGCCAGTGACGTATCATCTACCCCGATAAGGATATCATGGCATTACCATCAGCCCACTCAGAAATGAGTGATACCCCACATCCTCCGCCCACCCAACATGCGCTGGGAATCCCTCGCCCGCCCTCTCTGGGGGGTATCTCATCCCGAGTGACAGAGGACATGACTTCTGAAGACGGAGACCAATCGCAGTCGTATACCGGAGTCTCGTCGCATGCACCACCGCGTTCATCACGGCCGTCTGTGTCTAGTAGACCGGGCCCTCCTCCAGTGAGAAATTCTGTTATCAGCCAAGCGACAAATCGACCGGGGAGCTCTGGAAGCAGAGTGAGCCGAAGCCACATCCCTTCGTTAACTGCACAAGGCTTCTTTCGGCCCTTGTCGTCTCAGCGTCTTCAAGCTCATCGGGGTCGACCCGTAACCAAAGGGACAGAATCTTCGGAAGATTGGGTGGATTATTCTAATCAGAACAGACGCAGCGTGATATCGAATAGCACGCTGGCGCAAAGCTCGATCCCACAGGAACAAGACGCACCTCCGTCCCGAGGCACGGAATTCACTGATCCTATCATTCCGGACCGAAACACATCAAATGCCAGTCCGGTTGGCAATACGACGGTGCGAAGCATAGGCGAGAGCGCCAAACTTCTGCATGAGAAAGAAAGAGCCAACCAGCCTTCGCAACAATACCTCAATCTGGGTGTAAACTCCAGCACTACCAACGGCCATGAAATTTCCCAACGATCCCCTCTATCATTTTTGTCTCCACAGCATAGGAACCCAGGGCAGGAGCACCGTGATAGCCGAACGCATGAGCGGCTATCATCTGCTGGTTCTTCTCCTGAGTCCATTGAGAAGCAGGACCGGACAAGCCTTAAAGAACGATTGGGCAGGAATTATGAATACTTTCTCGGCAACACCATTTTCTGCGGCGGTGGGAGGTTCCAGAATTCTCGGGACAAACCTGTGAATATTGCAACCGGTATCTTAGTGGTTGTACCGTCGGCATTATTCTTCGGGTTTTCGTAAGGTTCCTTCTTGTCCTTCAACATGTAGGAGACACTGATTGCTTACATTCTGAAGGGCGCCTTGGCTTTGGCACAACATCTCGCCCGCGATCCCAGTCCTCTTCGCTTATCTTTTCTACCTTTGCTTTTCCTCGTTTATACATGCTTCCGTTGTTGACCCTGGGGTAAGAAGCATTGGACTCTGCTTATCCAACCTCCCCCCCCCCATCGCTAACCGTTCCCCCATAGATCATTCCTCGTAATCTCCATTCAATGCCTCCGCCAGATCCGGGAGATGACCCGCTGGCTATCGGCCCAGCGACAAATGATTGGGTGATGGTTAAGTTAGCAACCTCGGAGGTGGCGGCGATGGACGTACCAGTGAAATACTGTAAGACCTGCAGCATTTGGCGGCCTCCACGATGCTATCATTGCCGAGTGTGTGACAATTGTATTGAAACCCTTGATCATCACTGTGTCTGGCTTAACAACTGCGTCGGTCGTCGGAATTATCGGTACTTTTTCACTTTTGTCGGCACATCAACCCTCCTTGCCTTGTTCTTGCTCGGCGCCAGCCTTGCGCACATCCTGGTGTATCAATCGCAGGAAGGCATTTCCTTCAGTCATGCGATCGGTAAATGGAGAGTACCGTGGGCTATGGTTCTCTACGGAGCTATCGCCGCCCCTTATCCGGCCTCGCTTTGGGCCTACCATCTCTTCCTTGTCGGTCGAGGCGAAACTACTAGGGAATATCTCAACTCACACAAATTTGTGAAAGCTGACCGTCATCGGCCTTTTACGCAAGGAAACGTGTTACAGAATTGGATATCCGTCTTCGGACGACCCCGGCCCCCGACATACATGCAATTCAAGAAATCTTACCAAGAGGGCGACCAGCGCTTGAGCATGGTCAAACGGAAGTATTTGCCGCCCGATGTCGAGGCTCAGGCAGGCATTGAGATGGAACGTGTACCCTCTGATCAGCCGCAAAACTGAGACCTATTCGTATTCTCTGTGATGACTTAACCCGCGGGTTCTTCCCCGTCTCATGTGAATGGATAGGTCTTTCATCTTCACTTCTATTTTAACTTTTCTCAGGCTCAGACCTTGAATAGTGTGGTTCTCATTTTTAGGATCTCATCCAATATTAATTAATGGCTTCACGGCCTTTTCTGTCATTATTTTAGATTTGGTTGATTCACATTAGCCCGTTTGCTTAACGGCAACTCTGTCTCTTTATTATTATCATCATTTTTTTTTATATATTTTCATTTTTCTTCCCCCTCTTGTCTCTCTTTCTTTGTGCTATTGATTCCCCTGGTTACCTTTCTAAGCGAGCAACAGATTCCGAACCGGTATTGCTTCCCACCCCCCACACTCTGGTCCCAGATCTCTCTCTTTTATTTTATTTTTTATTGATTGATTGATTTATTAATCTTTCATTCATGTCTGTACCTTGGAAGGTATTGTCCGAGGCGGTTTGGTTTGAAGTTGGTCTTACGTTATACGAGGGATATATGTAATGATAGTGAAACCCTAAGACTGCAGATAGACGGTGAATATACTATTCCAAGAGATTGAAATAAAGCCAAGAGCAACAAGACAAGGAGAGGGTGAGTGTTTGTGTGTGGGGGAAGGGGAGATGAGGAAATAGTAGGAATAGTAGAGAGTAGAGTTGGTGGAGATGGAAAGATATCAGAAAGGGTTCGTAGATTGGGAGAAGATGGAAGTTCAGCAAAACAAAAGGAGAATTACCAATTGAACAGACATGTGTTACCCCAGGAGAAAAGGCAACTGAAACTGTGGGGATCATCCCGTTTTTTTTAAATTTTTTTTTAGATTGAATACAGTGGTTCTGACATTCCGCCATACGGCCTTCTTCAACCCTCTCCGCACCTCTTCTTCCTTCCTTCTTCTTCTCTCCTCCTCTTCCTCCCCCCAAAAGACCACTTGTCGGTGCTTCTTTTACCCCCCCTCCCCTCATCTCCCTGGACTCTACTGTTTCGTGGTCTTCTTTTGTTCTAAGAGGTTTTGGAATATGTTTACAACACTATAGGGGTCTAAATCAATCTATTAACTCCTGATAAGAGGCAACACCCTCTTTTCCCCCGTACCTGGGAAATCAGGTCAGCTCAGCCGGATCTCAGGGCAACCCCCTCTTTCTTTCCAAAACATATATCCTGCACACAGGGAAGACGGTCTCAACCTTTTTGGGTGACATTCTCTTCTCTATCATTCCTCCCGGCTTTCACACCGCAAATCATTTCCGATATCCTACAGGATGGAAAGTCAACGGAGATCGTCTGGCGCGCCTCCCGCAACACCCGCAACCCTTTCAGACCTCGAGAAGCACACGCACGAGCACGCCGACGAGACAATGACCTTCGAGTATTCCGAACAGCTCCTCACGCCCGAAAACAGTCGCTCGGAGACTTCCAGTAACAATGAACACGCGTCTACCGAGGAAAAGCCGGTAGTGCGGAGGAGGTCTACACGTGTAACACGCGCCTCTTTGCGAGGGGCCGCACCACTGGCCGGGGACATGGAGCTGGACAACAATGAGGCCTCATCTACAACCGGGGGAAATGACTTGGGACCCTCGGATGAGCCTCCGGTCAACCATGTCGACGGGAAGGGGTCTCACGCCTCGCACCTCCGACACAGCATAGCGGTCATGGAGTCCTGGAGCGAAACAACTTTGGCCCAGACCCGTATGGAAACCGACGAAGATCACCCAATGGCTCCGGATACCCCAGTTTCCAAGTCGTCGCAAGAGCCGCAACCCAATGACATGGGTACATCACTACAACAGCGGACTCTGCGAAAACGTGTGGAGCGCGTGCTGACGAAGGAATCCGATGAGAACAAAGAGAAGGCGACTGCATCAGAGACTAAGTCCCCCGTCAGACGCTCATCTCGCTTGAGTCTGTTGGAGAAGGCCTCCGATCTTGTCGGCCGGGCTAGCAGCGTTTTGGGAAAACGCTCGCGTGATGCGATGGAAAAGGGCAAAGAACTCGGACGGCGAGCGAGCTTGCGACCACGAGCTTCCACAACGAAAGAGGAGCCGGTCAAGACCGCCAACGATGCTCCCGAAGCAAAGAAACGGCGCGTGTCTGAAAGCGATCTTCCCGCCAAAGTACGAGAATCCGAGGCCACCCAAGAGGCTTCCAAACCTAGACCCCGATACAAGCCAAAGCGCTGGTTAGCTCATGGCTTGTACACGGGTCAGGAGCATACGGATTCTCGCCCCTTGCAGAATAAGAATAAAACTGCAAAGCGCAGGAGTCAAGTAACCCCGCAACGACAACTGCTCCCTATGCCAATGTTTGCTGGAGATCGATTGCTGAAGCAGGGAAGAGATTTCAAGCTCCCTTTCGATGTCTTCTCGCCCCTTCCCCCCGGTCAGCCCAAACCCGATGAGTGGAGGAAGACCAATAAAAGTACGTACATTAGTCCCAGCAACATACAATGGTAGCTAACCCGTAGATTAGATGTCTTTGTCGGAGAAGCCTCCAGTGAATGGAGGGCAAAGAAGCGCGAGGAGCTTTCCAAGTGCATGTGTGCTGAGGAATTGGGATGCGACGAGGATTGTCAGAACCGCTACATGCTCTACGAATGCGATGAGAGCAATTGTGCGCTAGGACCGGAATGTGGGAATCGTAACTTCGAAGGACTCAAGCAGAGAACAAAGGCTGGCGGGAAATACAACATCGGGGTGGAAGTGATCAAGACAGCAGACCGTGGATATGGTGTTCGTAGCAACCGAACCTTTGAGCCCAACCAGATAATTGTGGAATACACGGGTGAGATCATAACCCAATCTGAATGCGAGAAACGAACGAGGACGATCTACAAGAATAATGAGGTATGTTATTTTATCTTTATTGTTTTGTCTCTGCTTTCTTTTCCATATCATTCCTTCGTTTCTACAACTCTCGCATCGGCCTAACAGGCATATCCCAGTGCTATTATTTGATGTATTTTGATCAGAACATGATCATTGATGCTACTCGAGGCTCCATCGCTCGCTTTGTGAATCATTCCTGCGAGCCAAACTGCAGAATGGAAAAATGGACGGTCGCCGGCAAGCCACGTATGGCGCTCTTTGCGGGGGATCGTGGCATCATAACCGGGGAAGAATTGACATATGACTATAATTTCGAGTAAGAGTCCCCCCCCCCCCCCCCCTTTTTTTCTCCTTCTATCTGGGATGGTTAGTTATTGACTGGTCACAGCCCATATTCGCAAAAGAACGTCCAGCAATGCCGATGTGGTGCAGACAACTGTCGCGGCGTCCTCGGTCCGCGACCGCGGGAAAAGGATCAACGCTCCAAGGACAGAGCCGCGGATAAAAAGAAATCGGGCTCAGGTTCTAGTGCTAATAAGAAGGCTGCCGATTCCAAACAACCGAACACGAAAGTATTGGGTGGATCGACGTCGCGTGTCAACAAACGGCAGTCCATCAAGTCTAGCGTAAAGAAACCCGTTTCCAAGGCACGCCCTTCTACCTCTAAGACGACAACGGCAGCGAACGCCAAGCCCAACCAGACAACGAAGAAACCTGCGGCTTCATCATCGAAAGCTCAAGCGAAAAAGGATGTCAAACTACCCAAGGTCAAACCGGCTAAGGCCAAAGCCAGACCACCGGTACGTGTAAAGAAACCGGCATCAGCTGCTAAGGCCCAGTCTGAACTTAAGCCGTCTCAAACATCCACCAAGTTAAATCGCCCCTCAGCGAAGACCAAAGCGAAGATGCTCCAGGCTGCGAAGGGCACAAGCGCACGAAAGCCTACCGCCAAAAAGGCAGATACTAAAGGCGTGAGCAAACCGAAATCTCCTTCTAAGCCGGCTTCGAAAGCCAAGCCCTCCGCAACAAAGCCTGTCAAGAAAACCAAGGCATGATTGAGGTCAACTTATTATTCTCGATCATGTACCTCAGAGTCCCTTTTTCTTCTCTTTTCTCCACCTGCACTGTAAATCCTACTTCCTAACGTTCTCAACATCTGTTGGAGCGATTGCCCTATTTTACTACATCTACCACGGAGCTTATTCCATTCGTAGCCCTTTTCCCTCCCTTCCACATAACCTCTTGTCCCCGGTCTACATATCTTGTTGGCATTGGGTCCAGTTTATGATAGGTGCTTGTATTTCTTTTGTTTTTTGATCTAATGCCCGTTACCCCTTCTCCGCATCACTGATACACTTTGGAATCAACGTTGGTATGGTCTGACGGTCTTATTTATTTTTACTTTCTATGTGCCCCTTTTATTTATTATGTTTTTTTTTTTTTTTTTTTT
>ML742063.1:0-120643 GCA_009193465.1 Aspergillus avenaceus
CCCCCCCCTTCAAAAAATATTCAAATAAACCAGGATCTTGCCAGCCAGCTCGTGACTCCTGTATTTCGTATCCACGTACCTTAATTCTTCGTTTTCGACATGTCAAGCATCCTGTCTTGGTTCTGCGCTTGACTTCCTTCTTATGTCTGCCGCCTGACAACATCTTGTTGGGATCCCCTGGGAGTTGATACCGCATTTGCGCGTTCGAATTCATGCCCATTTGTGACACATTACTCGGGTAGCCCGTCATATACTGGCCCACGGAGGACATGGGAGGCATGGGGGATCCGATAGGCGCCTGCGGTACATGCGATTGCTGACCCTGAACATTGTGGTGGTCCATCGTCTGCATGGAGGGTGCGCTCATGGATGACGAGACTCCCTGATGATTTTGGTACATTTCGGGGGTCTGATGCTGATATTGCGACTGCGCTTGTTGCCCGTGGTTCTGCTGCTGGGGTTGCGACTGATACTGCTGCGACGGCGCATGTTGTTGCTGCTGTTGTTGCGTCGGCTGTTGCTGGTAATGCGTCTGCGTGTGCGGTTGGGGCGATTGATCGTGTTGCGGCGGCTGAATTGGTTGCGAATGCGTACCATTGGGCGGCGACTGCCAGGAACCGACAGAAGGCCCCGAATGCTCACCAAGATTACTACTAGATTCCGGTAGGTGTGTGGTATGCTCGGACGTGAGGTCTGATGTTTTTGTATCCCCAAAAGAAAACGTATCCAAGGTGTCATCGTGGGCCGGTAACGTAGTGTCTATCGGGGGCAGAGAGGTATCAATCGGCGGTAGTGACGGTATCGACGAATCAATTGGCGGCAGCGACGAGTCTACACCCGATACAGGGGGGTCCATTGCGGGCAAGGACTTATCTATTGGGGGCAGGGATGTGTCCATCGCCGCAAACGCTGAATCCGACATCCCAGAGCTGGTAGGTGCCGAGTGCACATTGGTGTGCAAATCATTAGTATGCATGTCGGTAGTATGCATATCATGAGTGGACAATTCCGTAGTGTGCGATTCCGTAGTGATATCGGCGACCTGTTTAGGCGGTTCCTCGGGCGGGTTTGAAGGATCTGTGGCGTCCGCCATCGTGCTTATCGTTTGAACCCGGGAAAAAGAAAAGGGAAAAAACTGTGCTGTCGCGCCAAGAAGATTCACACGGTTGAAGATTTAGTTCAAGTATCCCGCGCCAATCCGTTTGCTGTTATAACACACGATGCACCCCTGGCAGAATTAATGTAGTTGTGAGGTGAGAAATTTGTCCCAGGTCAAAGTACAGTAGCACTTTTTTTTTTTCTGTAGTCTTTGCAGGTTGTGTTAGTCAACCATATTTGAGCCATATTTTGCTTTTTGAATCAGAGGCCAGACACAATAGGTTAAGCAAATGAAAGACGAAGGAAAAAGAGGATAAAAAGTCAAAACAGTTAGACAAAGACATGATTCCTCTAGTTCGCGCATAACCTTGTCGAGTCCTCATTGACAGGCTGTCCACTAAGAGACCTGGACAACCTGCATCAGACCAGTACAACCAGCTCAGATGCATTTGACTACCCAGGATTAACTGGATAGTTTCTCATCATCAATCTGTCATGAACAGTGATAACCTGAGGGGCTCGCCAATAACCCGCGTAACAGCATGGTGAACGCGATGGGATTAAAACTGTGCACAGCACCACTGCGCAACACTAGATGCAGGCATCATATGCGACAGACAAAATTCAGGGAGTCATAGGAGTTTCTGACATAGAACCAGGTGCTGGAGTGATGGAGATTGGCAGAAGCAGAAGAGAGGGGACGAGTTGGTTCGGATGCAAGAGACCGGGGACAAGCGACAAACGGAAGCTCATTTCTCGTTTACTTACCATGTACTGGTCCAAATAAGCGAAAAGAAGCGAGCCGAAATACTATTTAATCCCCCAGAACTTGACAATTCAAGACCGAACCAGTCTCCGCATCTGGTGGGTTGTGTTGGTTGCGATAAGATTCTAAAGGTTGGGTTGCGCGACAAAAAAACGAGAAACTTCTTAGCTTTTGAGAAGAAAATCAAAAGTCGTTCAACTTTTTTTTTTTTTCTATTTTTTTTTTTTTTTTTCTCCCTCTCCCCCGGACTTTGTCAACAACAAAAAAAAAATGAACTAACAAATTGTGGCAATACATAATTCATTCATAATTTCTTTTTCTCTTTTCTTTCTTTCTTACTTTATGTTTATTTTATTTTATTTAAATTTAATTTATTTGTCTTATTTTCTTTATCTTTACTTAAATTAATACATTTTAAATCAATCTTCTCCACATTATCATTCTTCTGAGGTAATATGTTCTGCATATAAAATACATCACACCCATAGTTCTTCTCACAACACTCTACTTGAGAGAAACATACCTGTCAAATTTCGGAAAATTGATCTTATTTCGTCCACGTAAAATGATATGTTCGAAATAATTTCTGAAAATCAATCTTCCCCGGATAATCCTGTTCTATTTTTCCGCAGGAGAGCCAAGACCTGGATTTAACTGATTGCCGTATTTCCAACTGTTGTATACCAATTTCATGGTAAATTTGGCATAGCTAATCATGTACCGTAATAATCGCTGGCCCAGACAATCGTAGCGATCCATACGGAGCTCTTTCGGTGGGATAGCGCCCTGTCTCTTTCATGGCAGTCATGCTCAGGTCATCGCAGTCCATCGCAGTTCATCCGTGAACGCAACATCAAGATATGCGGTATCATAGACCTAGTTCAGTAATAGAGTAGAACTCAATGATTGGACGAGTGTATAACACTTGCGTCGTTTATTTCCTCAACACCTTAGGCTTGCGCTTCTTGAACACGACCCCCGGAGTAGCTTCTTCCTCTGTCTTCGCCACCAAGTCCAACGGCACAGAACCCGCTTCAGCAGATTCCTCTTTAGCAGGTGTCTCCTGGCTTAATTCCACAGCCGGGGTATCCTCAGCCCTCGACGCCTCAGCAATTTCCCCATCCTTACCACCCGGTGCAGTCGAAGCCTCCGGTGCAGTCAAATCCGGCACAGTCGAACTCTTCACTTTCTTAACCTCGGCAGTCGACGCCAAAAGCGCATCCAAATCCCCATCATCCATCGCACCGGGATACTCTCTCGTCCTCGACCCCCACCCCTTACTCACAAATCGCTCCGCCTCCCTCTTCGCCTCCTCCTCCTCCTCATCCGCCACATGCTTCCGCTTCCTCACGCCCCTCGACAACCCCTTCCCATCCACCTCCCCGACCACCGTCTCCGACACCGTCTCCCACTCCCCAGCCAACGCCATATCCCCCCGAAACTCCCCCGGAATCGCAATACCCATCTCCGCCAACTGCGCCATCTGCTTCTTCCTCTCCTCCAGCGGAACCGGCCGCTCCGGAGCCCGCGGCGCAGCCGCAGCCGCAGCCTTCCACGGCGGAGCTCCACCAGCACCAGCACCACTACTCTTCGCAGGACCCCCGGCAACAGTCTGTCGGAGACGCTCGACTTCGTTCTTTGCACGCTGCGTCTCGCGCTGCTGGCGCTCGTTGTCGCGGTGAATGTCGCGCAGGAAGCGCTTTAGGTTTCCTTGGTGTTTGGCGGTGGCTTCATGTTGGGATTTTTCGAATCCGGTGTCGCGGATGAATATCTTGCATTGTTTGCACCAGTATCTTGGCTACTCAGTTATTAGTATTGTTTGGGCTGTATACTGCATAGTGTGTATACGTACTGTTGATTTCCAGTGCTCGGCCATGATGTTGCGTTGGAATGTATGTCGGGTGGTGTATGCGGATGATATCACTGTTTTCCTGTCACATTACTACCTTTCCGGAATGGGAATAGCTCGGGGCTGCTTTAAGCCGGAGTATACAAGTTTAAACCTCATAGATTGCATACTTTTACATTGCACCACTACATAACTATCAAAAACACATTTAATTAAACTAGAAGCCCTGTAACAAGTTTATCAAGCTGGAAGCTCAAAAACACCCCCGTAAAACAGCCAGCAACAAGCACGTTACCATCTTACTATAACTACAGACTCAAAGGCGCGAGCGGTTCATTCCCCGTAAGACCCCTAGCCTTCAAAAGCGCAGCCCGATCATCCAGAAAAGCCCGGTACGGTGCTTTCGGAACCGTGCCCTCCTCATCCTCCCAGATCTGGTATCCCACCTGCTCCCAAACCACCAATTGCCGAGTCATATTCGCACTGGGCTTAACCTTCCGCTTGGACCGGACAAGCCCCAAAGCATCCTCCCTCTTCAGTCCATACTTCCGCATAAGATATGCAATAATAACAGTCGGCGAACGCGAGATCCCCAAGTCACAATGAACCAGCACAGCCCCTGACGCATCCGCATCACCACCCTCACATTCAACCCTCTCTTCACCAGACAAACCGCCCGACAACAAAACCGGGGACGCCACAGCATCAATAAAGTCACAAATCCCAGCCATATACACCAGTAGATCCTGGGTCGAGGAATCCGCACACTGAACCCATTTGTGGCGGTGTTCAGGGACCCCTGCGTTTCGCGTCGGGCCGTTCCACCACACCCAGCGAGCATCGGTTAGCGAGACGATGGCGTTGATGCGGTTCTCTTCGAGCATGGATCGCTTGCAGGACGATCTGACGTTGCCGAGGTAGAGACCGGGCATGATCTTATCCATGCGGGCTATGGCTGCTTCGTTCCATCTTTTGTTTCTTTCTTCTTGGGTTCGTTTTGGCTTGGGTTCGTTTGACATGTTTTGTTTTGTTTTCTTGAACTTGAAGGGTTTAATTTGGAGTGGTTTGTTTACTTTGGGGTGGTGAAGTGGTGTCAAGGTTAAGTAGTCTGGTGTTTGTTATTCAGCGGTAAGTGAATGGAAATGGAATTAGGTTGGTTGTTTCCATTGTCCAGGGTTACCTAGGTACCTAGGTACCTAGGACTGTACGTTCTTATATGGTATAACGTGGTATGGAACTGAAGTTTCATAAAGAGATGAAAGTGTGATTTGTCATTCCACGGAACAATGAAAACAACTTTATCACCATCAGCCGACAAGAGGTGTGCTGATTGATATGTATTCCAGCTAAACACTAGATATCATTTCTACTCGAATCCGCGCCTCAACGGTATCAGACTGAAACAAGAACCCAATATCCTTCGTGCTATCTACCAACTCCACTTCCCTTTTGACAAAGCCAGAGTCCTCAATCGATGGGGCATGGGTATCTTCATCCTCACTATCCCATTCGTCCTCGTCATCTATATTCTTCTTGCTGACGGGGTCGAACTCATCCGTTTCCCAGACCAGTCTGAATGAGTACGGTTCCAGCCCAAACAATCTGGAAGCAATCGCTTTAACCTGATATACGTCGAAAGACCGAGGGACTTCCTTCAATTTCATCTCCTGGCCGTTGGAAACAGACTGTTGACGGGTATAAAACGCCAATTTCACTAATCGCGCGGCCACAGATCGCGGATCCACGGCTGGACCGGTCGAAGCGAGGGCACGCGTGACCACCGGCTCGCCGTAGGTTTGACAAAGTGCATCGTAGCGGGGATGTTTGGCGAGGATATCCTGCTCCGCGGATTCAGGGAAAGCAGATAGTTCCTTGCCGATGAGCGAGAGGTAGTAGAGTTCTGCGTTGCTGCGGTCTTTGGGTGTGATTGTGCCGTAGTTTAGCATCTGCAGGGATGATACCCGGGACAGGGTTAGCATGTACGCCTCGTCGACTGTCATCGGCTTTTCTGGCATCCCTGTGACTGTTGACGGTCCTACGGCCTGGTCGTACAGTGGGTTGCCGGAGATGCGGAGAGATTTGAGACCGGGGAATATTGTCGTGAGTTGGTTGACGAAGTGCCACGAGTTGAGTTTGTTCCGTGATAAATCGACGGATTCGAGACTGGCTGCGAACTGGAGATTTTCGGTGCTGCTTTCGTAGATCTTGTCGATTTGGTTTCCTCGGAGCGAGAGACGGTTCAGTTTAGTAAGGGATGTGAGTGCCCGGAGGGATGAAAGCGATGAGATTTCATTGTATTCCAGGTTTAATGCTGTGATGCTGTTTGCGAGCGATAGAGGGGTCGATGAGATCTGATTCGAAGAAACAGATAGGGTAGTTAGAGACGGGAATTGATTCGAGAGAAGCGAGATCTGCGTTGTCGGTTAGCTATATCCCTGCTTCCATGATAACTCGATATACCTCATCCCACTCAAGCAGGGTATCATCCAACTGAAGCTCTGTGATGCCCTCGAACCTCAAATCCTCGGCCACCGGGCCTATCCGATTACCGCTGGGCCATGTTAGCCTTCTAGAGCCACTCTGAATACACAGAATCTACTTACTTCAACCTCAACACCCTCAATTTCTCAAGCGAATCACATATCCTCTTGACATCGCTCCAGCGCTGCAACAAATTCCGACTGAGATCCAGCTCCGTAATCTTGGGACACGTCTGGCTGATTTCCTGACAGGCCGAGTCAACCTGCTCCGGACTCGCTTCTTGAGCTAGCGCCCCTACTACCAGCAGCCCATCCACCAGCACGATCTTCAGCTCCTGGAGCTCAGCGAGCTGCTTCCGGATCTTGTCGAACCCGACTTCTTCAACGACCTTGCCGCTGATCTCGATCGGCTGGTGCAGAGCGTCACTGGCCCCAGACTCCTGCCCGACATGCTCCTCACCATCCGACGCATACTTCTCCCGCAGCGCCTCCAGAAAGCCCCTAGGCGTATCCGTGGGCCGATTCGGCCGCACGAATGACCCGGCAGTGGGGTGTTTGCTTTTACCTGCATTAAATGAGCCAGTGCAACGGAATTGCAGTAGACGTAAAATGACAAAATACTAGGTGAAAGGAGGTAAAGAACTATACATTTAAAATACCTCACTCCATGATGCTCCCCAGAGTGCTTGCCCCGAGTCGGATCGTCCCATTCAACACCCAGCCATTCACCAGTAGTCCCTGCAACAGCTCCCACAAACCGAACAGTGCAGCGATCCCCGTTATACGAGCGACGCGAACCCACAGAAGCCATTCAAGATATTCCCAGCCGTCTGCAGACTGATTCTCAGTACAGTATTGTATAGAAGGTGAGTTGTTGGCCGTGAGCCCTTCTCGGCCAATGATCGTCGGAGAAGCGTGCTGACATAATCCGTATGGGAATTTCGAAGTTGAAGCTTATCTTTCCCGAGGGTCGCTTTTCCCATTTTCTACAACCTTTGTCTTATTGACATCATTCAGCATGGATTTCCAGGTATGTTACTCTTTTTGCGCGAGTTGCCCTGGACTCCTTCTCGAAAATATACGCTTGGTATTAATACTCGAAAAGAACCGTGCAGGCTCGAAATTCGGTGGCGGCGGAGTCGCATCGCAATCGGCGACGAACGCAGACCGACGCGAGCGACTTCGCAAGCTCGCCCTGGAAACCATTGACCTCGAGAAAGACCCGTACTTTTTCAAGAACCACGTCGGCAGCTTCGAGTGCCGTCTCTGTCTAACCGTGCACCAAAATGACGGCTCCTACCTCGCGCACACCCAGGGCCGGAAGCACCAGACGAATCTGGCTCGCCGCGCCGCCCGAGAACAAAGGGAAGGGAAGAACCAGGACCCGTCCACGCTCCCCGGTGCGATGGGCGTGCAGGTCAAGAAGCAGACGATCAAGATCGGACGGCCGGGTTATAAAATCACCAAGATCCGGGACCCGTTGACGAGACAGCTGGGACTGCTGTTTCAGTTGCAGTACCAGGAGATCACGCCGGGGGTGCAGCCGCGTGTGCGGTTCATGTCGGCATTTGAGCAGAAGGTTGAGGATCCCCCCGACAAGAACTTTCAGTATCTGGTTGTTGCCGCGGAGCCGTATCAGACTTGTGGGTTTAAGTTGCAGGCGAGGGAGATTGATCGCAGGGAGGGACGGTATTGGACTTGGTTTGATGAGGATAGTAAGGAGTTTTGGGTCCAGATTATGTTCAAGACTGATCGTGAGGAGAGATTCAGCGGTGTTCCCGGTCTGGCACCGATGGACACTAGGGCGTGAGTCTGTTTTTTTTTTTTTTTTTTTGCTAGGTATTGTACGTTGGGTCCGAGTGGTTGAGTGAAAGCATTTCATTCCAAGGTGCATCGGGCGTTTTTAGGGTTCGAATCTTTTGACAAGTTAATATCTTATGTTACCCCTGTTTTTGTAATTCAGCTAAGACTTTCGACTTTTTCGATTTTAAGGGCCAAATGATCGTTTTTCAGCTATCCAACTGTCATTGACGGATCTACATCAATCCATTGCGGACAACCTTGTGAAAAAAAAAAAAAAAAAGAAAAAAGAAAGAAAATGTATAGTTATTCTACCGGTAATATATTATGCATACGTCAATCAGATTCAATACAATGCAATTTGGGTATTTCCTTCAGTGTTGATCGAGATGGGGGCATCGGGGCAACAAGCAATCAGTCCTGATCTGTTCAGTGCACCATAGGCCCCATGCTCCCCAACGATCAATCACTTATATGTAGTCCTTAAATGCTTTCTTAATGCTAGACACATGGTGCAACTAGCGGGTGTCGTCTTGCGACATGCAAATACAGCAAGGAAGATGCACAGGTCGTTATCAATGACAAATAGATGCCAGATGCGCTAGACGCTAGATGAAATCAAATGAACAGAGATATGTCGAGAAGAGATCCTAGATTGAGTCGCTGGAGAGAACCCCCCATGCAAGCCTGCCTGCTGGGCAGCTTTCCAGAGACTCCATCGCCCATACGCAGATCATCCCGAATATCCGCTCTAGATTCAATTTCCTTGGAAGGCATTGAATGCTTTGTATGTATAACCAATGAATGGCAGGCTCATCTCGGCCTCCTGCTCCTCCGGCATGGCGCGAGCCTGAGCACGATGAATGGCGCTGGTGTCTTCCTGAGGGATTTCATCAATGGGGAAGTATGACACATCAATATTGGAGCTCAATCTGGGCTCGAACGGAGCGCGAATTCTGCGAAGCTGCTCCCAGACAACACCACGGAAGAAGGGGTGGTTTTTAATCTGTGTGGCGCCTCCGAATTGGCCGCCGTCGTTGCCAACACGGTGTTCCGCATCACACAAGAAACTGTATGCAATGATTAGCGTCACGTTGATCGGTATAACAGGGCCAACAAAAGAGATTCTTACCTGCGGATCAAAGATTCGGAATCGCGCGAAAGGGTGAGCTCTTCAGGGAAATAGAGGCACTCTCTCCAGTTCACAATCTTCCGGTAGGTGTCGGTGGTATCTTCAGCACAGAATGGTGGCCATCCAACGAGACATTCGAACATGATGGCACCAACTGACCACCAGTCACAAAGGTAGGTGTAGCCTTGGCCGTTGAAAATTTCAGGGGCAATATAGTCAGGGGTACCGACCGTCGAGTAAGCCATGGCTCGACGAGACTTTCTCCACGTGTTGATCTGTCCACGGTTCGATACCGTCAGGTTGATCGCATCATTGAAGTATCCCGAGTTGCGGTTCTTGTCCTTCGAGGTGGAGTTCTTCAGAAGGTTTTGGTAGTAAGAGTTGTCATGGGTCTTCTTGCCACCCGTGGAAAGACCGAAATCTGTAAGCTTAACATGACCGCCGCGGTCGAGGAGAATATTGTCGGGCTTGATATCACTGAGGGGAATACTATTAGTATGCTGTATTCCGGGATGACCAACCTCTTCCGTCATCGAAACGTGGGGTTGGGGCTGGGGAACTCACCGGTGAAGGAAACCAAGCTTATGTACAGCCTCGATGGCCATCACAATTTCTGCCATGTAGAACCGGGTGATGTCCTCCGAGAAAATCTCGTATTTAATGAGCATGGTCATCAAATCACCACCGGGCAAGAATTCCATGAGAAGATAAAGGTATGCAGTGTCCTGGAACGAAGCGTGCAGCTTCACGAGCCAAGGGTTATCCTTCGAGTCGGCCAAGATATCACGCTCAGCGCGGACGTGGGCAAGTTGATCCTTCTTGAACATCTCCGTCTTGATCAATGACTTCAGAGCATAGATCTTGCCGTCGGTCTTCCTTTGCACCAGTTTGACCTCACCGAAGGCACCCTTTCCAATGACCTTGATTGTTTGGAAGTTTGACGGAGTTTCTTTGGTTCGAAGGAACCGGAGGAAATTCGATTCCTTTTTCGCAACAACCTCTCCTTCCTGATGTTTGGATTCCTTGGGGATGGCAGGTTCCCGGATCATCTTATCCAACTCAGCCGAACTGTGTCATCGAGGCACGACGTTAGTGGACAGCGTCCTACTCCGCAGCTCTCAGTCATTCTTTCCGGTGGGAAACTTACCGCATGTTACGATCCCGCGCCCGCTCGATATTCTCGTGGAAGAACACATTGACCAACTCCTTGGCGGCCTTACCACGCTTGTGGACATTCTCAGAGTATCTCTCAGGGTAGCGTTGAAGTTCCTCGTTTTCGGAGGGGGTACGGGGGCTGCGCGGCATCGGAGGGGCTAGATGACCAGGTTGCTGTTGTCCGGGGGCGGATGAACCAGCCGTACGAGGTCTCTGAGCGGGAGAACCGGCGCGACCGAAGAAGCCGTTGCGGTTGGCATTCAAATCTTGATTGGAGAATTGCTGAATGAGGCCGTTCGTCCCGTCATTGGCACTGTATCCCATGCGAGTTTGGTATGTCGGCTGCGGGGACTGCAGGTTGGGCTGTCCATAATGCGGCTGAGCGTACGCTGCTTGGGGAGGATAGTGGTTTGCCATGAAATAACCCTGACCGTAAGCTCCGTTTTGAGCGTCCATATAGTCCTGGGGACCTTGATTCTGGTAGATCGGTTGCGGGAACGCGGAGGGAGTGGTAGGATATGCGCGGTTGTTGGCCGCCGCATTGAAGCCACGCTCATTGTACCCGAAGTTCAGGTGGAGACGATTATTATTAGGATCCATTTTTTTTTTCCTTCTCGAAAATCCCTTTTGCGGTGAATTAGACCGTTAAAGGATGAGACGCCGAGGAAATAGAGTGTGGGTGGGAAGTTAGAGTAAATAAAGCAGTGGGAAGGTCAAAAAAATGTTGAAACCTCAAGGGGGAGGGGAGAATTTCCCAAAGGAGCGGTGGCTCAGGAGGTCGAGTGCGACAAGTAAGTCTCAGGAAGAGAGAAAAGAAGGAGGGGAGAGGGGAGAGGGGGGGCGGCGGCAATAGTGGAGAGAACAAGTGAGAAGGGGAGAAAGTGAGAAAGGGAAGAGAGGATTCTCCGTTACTCCACGGTCAGACAAAGGGAAAAAGAGAGAGAGAGAGAGAGAGAGAGAGAGAGAGAGAGAGAGAGAGAGAGATTGGAAAAGCACTCTCTTCTCCGGCTGTACAAGTTTTAGGAGTGATACAGAGAGTTACAAATAAAAAAAATAAAGAAAAATAAAATAAAGAAAACCAAACTAAATAGAGTCAAATAAAATAAAATCCAAGTAGAAAAAAAGAATATACGAAGAAGGGGAAAAAAGGAAAAGGGAAAATGAAACACTCGTGGGCAAGAGGAGTTGGATTTAGTGTGATTCCACTAAATGAGTCTGGACTTTTGATGTTTTTATTTCAATTAATTATTTGACATCTTATTTTATTTGATTTGATTTTTTTATGCTCTTGAATGATTTTTTTGATTGTATTATATTTATTTTGATTTTCTTTCAGTGAATCTAATTATTTTTCTCTATTTTATTGAATGTAAATATTCGAAAGAAAAGAATTAAATGGTTAGAAAATGATTTGATTTCCATTGTTTGAAATACGGCATACCATTGGTGCCACGAGTGCGGAACAGGGGGGAGAAACCTTAGTTACCAGGCACATCTGGCTGACTTGAATTCTCCCCGATTGGTGACTTCGCTGACTCATGCACTTCTTTCCAATTATCAGGTTTTTCCCCATTCAACTTTCTCGATCGTCTCAATCATGACAAAGTGCCGATCACCCTTCTTTCCAAATAAGCGAAGTGTTGTTCAACCTCAATTCAATTCCATGTAACCATTATTCCCATCCGAACAAAAGACAGAAAAAAGGTGGGCCCCCAGCTCTACCGATGTTCTTTATCTCCACATGCCATTGACGGATATACTTGGACAAAAGAATGAAAGAAAAAGAAAAGAAAAGAAGAAAAAAAAAAGCTTGACAAAAGTGAAAAAAACAACAGACAAAGAAAGATCGATCTCATATAGAGTTTACCGATTGATTGCTTGAACCTTTTTTTTCTTCCTAAGTGTTCGTAAGAATACTAAAAAACAAAACCTTATGCATGATATTATGTATTTCCGGATTAACCGATAGTCCGAACATTGTCGAATGCAAAAGATTTTCCGAAACTTTTTTGTATCTCGACCATTTTTTGTGGTGATAAGACTCCCATGGGGAAGGGTTACTGTTTCTTTTGTTGTATACACCCTGGTCGGTTATAATTTCAATTCTATTTCTTTTATTATTTATTTATTATTTGACTTTGGAAGAGAAAGAAAAGACTCGTATAACCTCACCCATTTCTTATCTACATCATGGCGGAATCGTCAACCTCCGCCGCGGCTTCAGGCCAGGCTCAAGCTGCCGCGAAGCCGACAAAGGCCCCGAACCCAGTTTGGAGAATGATGGGTCCGTACTACACTTCGAACATGCCGTCAATCCTGTTGCTGAAACTAATGGACTAAATCAAGGGCTCCCGAACTTCCGTCCCAAGCTTCCCTCTCGCAATTGGATGATCTTTCTCACAGTCACCGGCTCTTTCACCGCAGCCCTGATGTATGATCGCAAAGAGAAGAAGCGCGCGCAAAAAAAGTGGTGTGACCTGGTAGCACATCTGTCGAAAGAGTCCCTCCCTGTCGAGCAAACAAGACGGAAACTCACCGTCTTCCTGGCCGCTCCTCCCGGGGACGGTCTGCGGGTGGCCCGAGAGCACTTCAAGGAATACATCAAGCCCATCCTAGTCGCCGCGGCGCTGGACTACCAGGTGATCGAGGGTCGGAGGGAAGGCGATGTCCGCGCGGGGCTTGCAGAGCGCATCCGCAAGCTGAGACGGCAATCCGGTGAACCGAGCACAGTCGTGGAAGAAACCGGCCTTGAAGACATCGTCTTGGACGCTCGCCAGAAAATCGGCGTTGTAGATGAACCAGGCCCCAAGGGCGACCTGGTTATCGGACGTCACACCTGGAAGGAATACGTTCGCGGTCTTCACGAGGGTTGGCTAGGACCCCTTGATCCTCCCCAGCCTCCGCCGGCACCTCCGTCCGAAGTCGCAGAGACCCTCCCCGAGACCCTTCCCGAGGGCAGTCCCGAGGACGCAGAAAAGAAGGACGAGCCCGAGAAGAAGGAAGAAGAGAAGCCCAAACCCAAGGGTCCCGCCCCCGCATACATAGCGCCAGCCGATTACTCCTCGCAGAGCCTTCCGCGCACCCTCCCCGACTCCCTCGACGGCTCCGCCCCCATCCACTTCCCCCACAT
Source organism: Aspergillus avenaceus (assembly GCA_009193465.1). Classification (NCBI taxonomy): domain Eukaryota; kingdom Fungi; phylum Ascomycota; class Eurotiomycetes; order Eurotiales; family Aspergillaceae; genus Aspergillus; species Aspergillus avenaceus. The sequence continues at coordinate 13,411 of ML742063.1, forward strand.
CCTCGGATTCCTCAACACCCCCATCCGCCTGTACCGCTACCTGAACCAGCGCTCTCTCGCCGACAGCGTAGGCCGCGAAGTCGCCGGCGTGGTCCTAGCCTCGACCACCCGCCCATACACCGATTCCTCCTTCAGCGCCGAGTCCGACTCCGAACCCAACTTCGGCACCCACGAGCAACAGACCCTCCTCGAAGAAGAAGAGCAAGAATGGCACAAATCCGTCCACAGAAAAGACGAAGCCAACCCCGACAAGGAGCGCGAATGGGTCGACACCGTGGTCGTAGACCCCCGCATCGCATCCCGCATGCATCGCTACGTCCTCTCCCCCGACGACGAAGCGCGCTCGCAACGAATCGCCCAAGGCACAGAATACATTCTCGGCGAGGAGCGTCCCGCCCCCGTCTCCTTCTGGCAACACCTCTGGATCAAATACGGCTACGGCGAGGACGAGGAAACACTCAAAAGAAAGCCTATCGTTGAGAAGTTTGAAGAGAACTAATGGCATTCTAAGATAAACAAAATCTTTTTCCTTTCTATATAGACATGTGGGCCTGGTTTTATTTATACGGCAGGGACGCATCCACGAAACGAACAATCTCCTACTACTACTTGTACCAACCTCGGTTTACATTGTACATTAGTCTAATCATGACACTATATATCACTCAGATGTTGGGGATTCTGGTTACCTTTTCTACCTAATATCCCTACTAACTCCATAGTACTAGCAGCCCAAGAAGTCAGTCAACGGACTACAAACCAGGTAGTAAATGGTTGTAAACCTAACTGATTATGGATAGTTCATGTAATGATTTAAAATTACTATTAGATATATAGACATATTATCAACTTGGATAAGTTCAAGATAATTAGTCTAAGTATTGAATTTTATATTTTGTATTATACATTGTTACTAACTGCGCAGAACTATTTGTAACCATCTTCAACTGCTCAACTGTTCTCAACCATTCACAACTATAACTTGTAAATATCTATTAAATAGCTATACATCCCTACCAACCCAGACAACTATATCGAAGCCTTGATAGATGAAAGGTGAAAAGAAAATAACCCGAAATAGTTCAAATTGTCTTGACGCGATGCTTGCTGGGTATCTTACACGATCCAGCCCAGAGGCAAAGATATAAGACATGATCAAAAAAGACAAGGAAATAGTACTTTTGCATCCCTCCATCCAATACCTGATATATTAGACATAATAATCAGGCAAAAACTACTAATACACGACACACACTCTAGCTCTGGCGTCTTGAATTATTATTGAATATTAAATGTTTTTCGTTTTTAGCTTCGTCGCTATAGGCATTTCAACATCGCCTGTCATTCCATTTCGACGGGAGTGGTAGTGATGACTTCTATACTCGTTTTTTTGCTTCTAGATCAACCGGCAGTTCCATCTTCCCCACTGACGGAAACAAAACCAGTAATAGTAAAACTCCTTTACCCAATCAACTTCAAGGGGTTCTTAGTTTAACTGGAACACTGACGATTCAGGCCACTTGCTCTTGGCCTTCTCAGCGTAAGCAGTCTTCGCGGTCTGGTCACTGCCCCATTCGCTCAATAGGTTCAGACCAGCAACGGCGGTCTCGAGGGCGAGGATTTGCGAGTCAAGGGTAGCAGCGAGCTCCTTCTCGCATTGGGGCTTGGATTCGGCATTCAGCAGCTGGCGACATGTCAGGCCGGCTTGTGTGTGGGGGACGCTGTCCTTGTGCGTCGAAAGGTAGTTGTTGTTCCATTCCTCGAGGTTCTGGCCCTTCGGAAGGAGGCTTTCAAATTCGGAGTCCACAACCTCCGCCACTTGAGGTGCGAGGGGCTCCGACAGGTTGTCCAGCGCCTTGCGGAAGCGAAGGAGCTGGATGTGGAGGGCAGGGTTGGACGGATCAATCGCGTGGGCGGCGGAAAGGCACTTGAGCGCCAGCGCATGCTTGCCTGCGGGGACTCGTTAGCCAAAATCAACTATTCGGTGGTAAGTTCCAGATCAACTTACCCCTCCGGAGATGGACCTCGAATCCAAGGTTTTGAGCCTCAATGTTCTGGGGGCTGGACTCCAGCAAAGGAGTCAAGAACTTGGTAGCTTCTTTGAGGGGATCCTCGGTCTGGACGAGCTTGTTGCCCAGAGGGTCAGGGTCTTCCTTCTTTGCTTCGCCGTCAGCGCCCTTGGCGGTGGCGGACGCGGCCTTTCTGGCATCTCTCTTCTCAGCCTCGAGCTTTTCCAGGCGTTGCTGTTCCTTCTTGGCCTTCTTGAGCGCCTTCTTGCGCTCGGCGCTGTCAGCATCGTCACCGTTGGCACCGCCGGGCAACGGCCCGTGAACCAGATCGGGGTCGTCATGTAGAAGAAGGTAAGCCTTGACGGCAGAGAGAGCTGTGCGGGTGTAGAAGGGATGCTGACGCAAACGGTCCTCCCAGCGAACCATGTCAACGTACGCCCTGATCATACCCTTTCTCAGCGAGAAGCTATGGAAGTCGAACTGGTCTTCTTGCCATGTGTCGAAGATGTTGTAGACACCGTGGAAGCGCTTAAGTGCGAGTCCAAGCTTCTTCTGGCGGAGATACGCCTCACCATCCTCAGTCAGGTACCAGACGCACTGCATCTCGTGCAGATCACCCATTGCACCGCCGACAGTTTCATTCCGGGTGAACTTGCTCATGTTCTCAAGTGCCTTGTCGTTCTCGTTGTTGCGAAGCTGGTACTTGGCAGCCTTGGAGTTAATGTAACGATCCTTCTCATCCAGCAACCTGGCCTTCTCCATCTCCTCAGCGGCCTTTTCGAGGTTACCGTAGTGCTTCCATACCCGAGCCTTGGTCAACTGGTACTCGACAGCCTTGGGAGACAATGAAATGGCTTTGTCGACATGTTCCATAGCCTTGGACAAGTCACGGCTGAGGTGATAGTTGTAATGTTGGGCAAGGAAGTAGTGGGAAGAAGAAAGGAATTCTGTGTTGTCACCGTTGGCCTCGCCGTTGGATTGCGGCGCCGAAACGTAACCTTCCACAAGCGCCTGCACGGTGTCGCGCTTCCAAGTATTGGTATACAAAGCCTTAATGTTGGCAAAGAGAGAAGGAACGCCCTTCTTCAACATACGCTGCAGGTAAGCATCGGCCGCCTGCTTGAAGTCTTCACCTTCCAAAAAGTCGAGCGGGATCCGACGAGGAGCATCACCTCTGGGAGACTTCTCCACCCAGGAGTCGTATACAGCCTTGAGAGTCTTGTGGTCATTCTCGGGGATGTCCTTGGCCCTGATCAGAGCCTCGTAGTACATCGAGTTCTCGGGGTTGCGGTCGAGGAGGGCAGTGTAGGCGGCCTCTGCTTCAGCCTTCCGATCCAGTCGCAGAAGGTAGTCCGCCTTCATCTCCATAACAGCGAGAACATCGGTAACACGGTGACCGACGGCTTCGAGATGCTCCAGAGCCTTCTCGAGCTTACCCGCCTCGGCCATGATCACATTCTTGTACAGCACAGCCTCCGAGTGCTCCATGTCAGACATCGGCGGGGGGTTCTTCAGAGTCTCCTCATATGTTGTCAAGACCTTCTCGGCTTCTTCAAGGTCTCCAGCTAGGTGATGTGCGATCGCCAACGCGGTCCAGTTCTGTCGGAATGCGGGCCGGGCCTGGAGCATGGAGCTGCGGCTCTGGATGTATCCCTGGTAGTCGCGCATTTGCATTTGAAGCAAGGCCAGATCACGCTGAATGGGCTGAGAATCCGGCTCAATCCTCAAGGCAAAGCGGTAGGCTTTGATGGCCTCTTCGTAGTTCTTCTCGGCCCGATATAACAGCCCGTAGACGTGCCAGCAAATATGCGATTTCATGTCATTCTTCAGAGCTTCCTTGGCCAGCGCAAAGGCCTCTTCTTGCTGACCCAAGTTGCTCATAATCAACGCTTTCATTGCCAGGGTATCTCCATGCTTGGGGTTCTTGCGAAGGATTTGCTCGGCGGTTTTGATACCTGTTGACAAAATGGAGCATGATTTTTAGCTGTCTGGGGAGCGGAGCATCAGACAACACATACAATTCCGAACACTTACCTTTCTTGTGTTGTTTGTTTTCATAGAAGCGAACCACCTGACGGAACAAGGACGCATCCTTGGAACTCAATGGTTGGGGGAGGGGGGGGAGGAAAGGGTAAAAAAGGAAGATGAAGAGGGAACAAGAAGAACAAGAGTAAGTTGACTGTGTGTCTGGGTGTGCGCGGGGAGAAACAACTTCGGGACCGATGAACGATTAGCCCAGTGATAAGCTATGACCAACTTTTAGTCTTCCATAAATACATTTATTTACATTTATTTACATTTTGATCCAATTTCTTATAATTATTTTTCAATTTGACAAAAGAGTTTCGGAACCAATTCCCAAGACACTTTGTTGCCGTTGTTTGTGGTTTCAATCTTCTTATTACTATTTATCTACTGTCTTTCAGACTTTTCTTTTCTCTATTTTTGTTTTGTTTTATTTTATTTTATTATATTATATTTTTTAATCCTGTCCGATCGCAGAATCTTCTCGCATTTAACCGACAAGAAAATTGAACGAAACAATGGTTTATCCGAGACCAAGTTGCTGGCATGCATGAGTTCAGCCCTAATTCTGAACTGTATGCATTTACGCCCAATTGAACGGAATCTCACGAATCTTGTGGGATATCTTTTCGGTGAAGAATGATATGAGCTGACAACAGCTGTCATTGATTCGAAGTAGTCTTCAATGCTGTTCGCCCCCGTATCTTTCTTAACTGCTCAAAAAGAAAGCATGCTCGGTATATGCTATTATTGTACATATTACGTATATACATCGTCTCGGCTCATAATGCATCCCTGTATGGACAATACGGTACTGAAAGACATTTCGTGAGCCCTCCAGAAAGCATCATCCAATGCCTCTGAAAATATTGTATACATGACGTAGGGCCATTCGGGTGATGACTGGCTATCGATTATTGTTGTTTCCTTTCACGCCAATTGTTGAGGGCCTCTTCCCAATTGGAGGTCGATCCACCGCACCTCTCCGTTACCATGCTCCATGTTCTTGCGCGAATGATCTCCTCCACGCTACGTTGATTGCGGACGACGGTGGCCAATGACTCGGTTCGCGCTTCGCGAGGGAAAAATCGTCCGGAGTAGGGGTCCAAACGCTCATTAACAACTCGCTCGCGATCCCTCGCTGACTCGGTCTCTCGAAGAATGAGATCGGGATCCTCGGGATCCGGGCTGGTGGCCACACCCGCACAGTAGTTGAGGACATCCGATCGCATTTGCCAGGAAGGGAATAATACGTTGTCTGTGAAGCTCTGACAAGCAGTGGGATTTACAGTACTCCCGGTCTTTGAGTCTATTTGGCGTGCCGAAGTGGAAGATGGATCGAACCCATCGCGAGCCGGCGTGACTAAAGCATTGAGGTTCTGGGTGATGGAATCATCTATGGTAGATCTAGAGAGGAGTAGGAAATCTATCGAGTATGCGGATGAGCTCGAAATCCTCCCCCGGACAAGCTCCTGCCGTTACTCACCTCGGAGCAATCTTTCGTTGAAGCAAAACTGGGGGCTCAGGGCGGGAGCAGAGGTTGACTTGGCCTGAGACATGTTTAAGTCCTCGGCTTGTGTAGACTCCCGACCTGAATTATGCTTCGTAGTCCAAAACCAATCCAGATTGTGCTAATGGATCAATAAGCACTAGTGGTAAAAGCGGGGAAGGCGACGATGTATGTAAACACGGGAGACTTTTGACTACCGTGTCTGCGTCTTGGCTGCAAAAGAAGAAAATGGTGAATGGCAGCCGAGGATACGGAGAAGTAGATAAATAGAGGGTCGAGTTCTTTGTCAGGCCATTCGAAAAAGTGTTGGTTCCTTAGGTTTTAAGGTTAAGAAAAAAGGTATTTGCCTAAAGCGGCTAGGCTCTGACGGGAAGAACTCCTGTCACGGGACTTCGTGACTCGTGACGCGTTGGACATCTTACAAACAAATCTCCGATTCTCTGGACTGAATTCAGTTTTCAATTCATCATCATCGAAGTTGCTAGCTGATTTGTGTTTGAATTGATTGTTTTTTGCATCAAAGAATTCACGTGGGCTTAGTTGTGTTGTTCTATTCCATCAAACATCATGCCCGAGCTAGCCGAAGTATCGCGTATTGTCCATTTCATACGTCAACATCTGGTGGGAAAGTCTCTCTCCAAGGTGTCGACGCAAAATGACGATATCATTTACGGCAAAGCCGGAACCAGTGCGGCGGAGTTCCAAAAGGCTATGGAAGGAAAGAAGGTTGTCGGTGCCGGACAGCAAGGCAAATATTTCTGGATAGCTATGTCATCGCCGCCGCATGCTGTAATGCACTTCGGCATGGCAGGTTGGCTGAAGATCCGAGATGCCGACACGTATTATTACCGGACTGACAAACCGGCGGACAAAGAATGGCCCCCCAAGTATTGGAAGTTCTTACTCGAAACGGACGGAGACCCGACAACGGAGGCTGCCTTTGTTGACTTCCGTAGACTGGGTAGAATCAGACTAGTGAACTGTCCTGAAGATCAGATCCGGAAGCACAGTCCCCTCAAGGAGAATGGACCGGACCCAGTGGCGGACAAGGACGTGGTGACCGAAGACTGGTTAGCAGCCAAACTGAGAAGCAAGAAAGTACCCGTAAAGGCCTTGCTCTTGGATCAAGCGAACATCAGTGGAATTGGCAATTGGATGGGGTGCGTTTTTCATGGTACGCGATCTGATGTGATTAGTAACTGACTGCTGTTTAGAGATGAGATTCTGTATCACGCGAAAATTCATCCGGAGCAATACAGCAATACTCTGACCGATGGCCAAGCCAAAGAACTGCACTCGGCTATTCACTATATCTGCTCGACATCAGTAGATCTGCTGGCGGATTCCGAAAAGTTCCCTGAGGACTGGCTGTTCAAGTACCGTTGGGCCAAGGGCAAGAAGACCATGCCTACGCTACTGAACGGCGAGAAAATCACTTTTCTCACAGTCGGCGGTAGAACAAGCGCTGTTGTGCCAAGTGTCCAGAAGAAAACTGGTCCCGTGGCCAAAGAAGTCAAGGGCGAGGAAGAGAGTGAGGCTCAGAACAACACCAAACGGAAGCGAGGAGCGGCCGTAAAGAAAGAGAGTGATGCAGAGCAAAGCGAAGAAGAGCCGAAAATCAAGAAAGCAGCGCCTAAAGGTCGACCAAAGAAGATTAAGGAAGCCAGCGATGAGAAGAAGCCCGAAGTGAGCGAGCAACCGCCGGCGGGTAGAAGGCGTTCCACTCGACTCAAGAAGTAGAGCCCTATGTTTAACCCGTTCTTTCTTACGATCCTATTACATCAATGTATATTACATTCCATTTACATTAACAAGATGCTGGCTCTAGATGAGAGGGAGGACCACAATGTTGGGTTCGGGAAGTCTGCTGCTTTAGGTCATACCTTCAATCCATGCAATTTTGTATGGAATGCACTGAAGTTTCCATCGCTTCCCGCAAGGTCTTTCTGGTCCTCCAACACTGCGAACACTATGCTTTCCCACCACCCTTGGAATTCCGGCTCCTGCAGAACTTCTGCCCAGCAATCCGCAACCTCTTCCTTGGGGTTTTCGAAAGCCCCGCAGCCCAGTGCCCCTAGAATGAGCCTTCGGTGTTTGTTGTATGCCGCAATCCGCAGAATCAAGCGCATCTTATCCTTGGTCACTTCCCGGTCCGCGGAACTTTTGAATTTTGGTGGATGTGTGCTTCGATCTACCCTTGGTCTCCTTAACGCAGCCATGCTGATGACACTGACGATGGGAAGCGATTGAGGAGATTGGAGATCCATCAATCTATGAAACTTTTTGAAGTTCTCGCGAAACACTACCACAGTCGGTGAATAAATGGCATCCCGAACCCCTAGTGGATAATATCGGAGTTTGAGCGTGAAGCTGAGACTGCTGCGATAGCATAACTCCTCCTCCTGGGCCAGGGCTCCCCGAAGCCATCCGCCGCCTGCATGCTTTTCGCTGGCCATGTTCAGAACACACACATTCTTAGTGTTTATTGTTTGAGGGGATGTGGTGGGATGTGTGAGATCAAGAGCGATATCGAGGGTATCTCTATTCACGATTTGAACTTGGGAGTTGAGATTCGGGCAATATTTGGGATCTAACATGGGTATCTTGATATGCGAGTAACGATAGCCTTTCGGGGGTGCTTGCGGTACTGCATCTAGGACTTGGGGCAGTAACGCTTTCGTATTTTGCGCTGTAGAGACCAAGATGGCTCTTCTGTTCGAGGGACTGGGTTTAGCCCAATCTCGCAATGTTGCTTGTTTGGACATCTGTGATGCGGAAGGGCGTGTATAGTGATACAACGATGATTCGGCAAGTAAAGGAAATGTCATTCAAAGAACTATTCATAAATAAAGGGTCCGATTGTGCTTTAAATAGGTTGGACTCATTGAGTCAGTGTCATTGTCAATACGAAAGATCGGCAAAATCCAGGCAGAATCAGGCGGACATGGTGGGGCGGTGAGCTTATCAGTGTCAATGGCGGGGTTTAATCTAATCCGCGCCCTGGGATTCGCCACAGCCTTGGGACAAACATGACAAACCATGGGTTTATCGTCGGGGTTATTACTAACCCGATGAATTTATCCTCTCCCCACGCCCAATCTATAAAACATTTGTCTTGGAACTTTCCTCTCACTCATCCATTGCTCGGTGGAATTTGTTTCTTACTTCAGATAAGATTCTGATTCATCCAGAAGTTCCAAAGAAACACACCGTTTATATCCAGACCGAAGCGCCGTAATCTTCTTGCTTAGATATCGTCTGGCGGGGCTTCTTCCGCATCCGCCACAATGAGTGCAATTCTTTCGGCGGATGATTTGAATGATTTCATCTCCCCAGGTGTTGCCTGCATTAAACCGGTAGAGACCTTACCTCAAAAGGAGTCTACAGAATCACAGGTATGATCGCCGTTTGCCATCCGTTTTGTACAGCAGAGAGTTAACCTTCGATTAAGAATCCCTACGAAGTAACAACGGAAGACAAAGTCCAGCCGGAGAACCCCCCACCAGCTCAGATCTCGTTAACAGATTGTCTTGCCTGTTCTGGATGTGTTACCTCCGCGGAAGCAGTTTTGATTTCTCTCCAGTCGCATGCGGAGGTTCTCAACACACTGGACGCATATCCTGAGATTTCATTGACTCAGGACCAGAATGGACTGTGTGCGGATCACAAAGGCGTGCTTGATGGAGAGAGTAGGGTATTTGTTGCCAGTGTCAGCCCTCAGGTGCGGGCAAGCTTAGCTGCCACATACGGCATTTCCGAAAAAGAGGCGACGTACATGATCGACCAACTTCTCAGTGGCCCCCAAGGACTAAGAGCTGGTGGTAAACATGGCAGTGGTTTTACTTGGGTGGTGGATACGAACATTATGCGTGAAGCCGTCCTCGTCCTCTCCGCGGATGAAGTTGGCGATACTCTAAAAGATTCTTCCGTCACGGACTCTCTAGGTTCCGTGCTTCCCAAGCGGCCAATCTTATCCTCCGCTTGTCCAGGTTGGATCTGCTATGCAGAAAAGACACATCCTTTCATTCTACCCCATCTTTCTCGACTCAAATCTCCTCAAGCATTGGCGGGGACCTTCTTCAAAACCGTGTTAAGCAAGGCTTTGGGCATCCCGGCGTCTCGGATATGGCACCTAGCCATCATGCCATGCTTCGATAAAAAGCTCGAGGCCAGCAGAGAAGAACTGACCGATGCGTCGTGGTCCAATGACGCAGCAGTTTCCAGTGAATCCTCGCATGTCCGTGACGTTGATTGCGTCATCACTACCCGTGAACTTCTTACTCTGGCATCATCCCGCGGGATTTCCCTCCCTTCGCTATCTCTGAAGTCTCTGCCCGCATCTTCTACCCCGCAGTTTCCGGATCCCACCCTCAATTCTTTTCTGTTCGCCAAACGTAAGGGCTCGAACCAGTCCCTAGAGACCGGCACATCGGGAGGTTATCTGCACCATGTCCTCAAGAGCTTTCAAGCCCGGAACCCTGGAAGTGAGATCGTGACTCAACGAGGGCGAAATGCCGACGTGGTGGAGTATATGCTCACATCACCGGAAGGCGAGACGATCATGAAGGCAGCTCGTTACTATGGCTTCCGGAACATCCAGAACCTTGTCCGGAAGCTGAAGCCGGCCCGCGTGTCAAGGCTCCCCGGAGCGAGGAAGCCGGCCGCACCAGCAGGCGGTAGTCGGCGGCAGCCAATGTCGAGGAACGGAGCCTCCGCTGGATCAGGGCCGGATTACGCTTACGTGGAAGTCATGGCATGCCCCGGGGGGTGTACCAATGGCGGAGGACAGATCCGCATCGAGGATGCTCGCGAGGTCAACTCCAACATACAGTCGATGGACAGCGCCCCTAAGCCAACGCCCCACGAGCAGCGCGCCTGGCTTGCCCGTGTCGACGAGGCCTATTTCTCAGCCGAATCCGACTCGGAGGGGGAAGCTGTCGAGCAGCCTGGTTCAATTCCAGAACAGGAGTCTAGAATCCACGATGCCTTGCGATACTGGTCCGAGTTGATGCAGATCCCGCTCTCGAAGTTGGCGTACACGAGCTACCGCGAGGTGGAGAGCGACGTCGGCAAGCCGCAAGACACGTCCCAGGATACCGCCCGTGTGGTAGAGTTGGCGGGTAAGATTGGCGGTGGTTGGTGATATTTCATTTGGGCAGCATCTTTATGAATTTATATACCCTGTGTTTTTTTTCTTTTCTTTTTTTTATTTTTTTACTTTTACTTTTGGATGATACACTGTATTCCAGCATAAGCGGACCTAAAAAGCCCAGTCGCATTCCGTCAATAAATAGACCTGCTAGACAATCAAATTGTACCACAATTCATAACTCATCATCCATAACAACTTCAACCAAGGAAAGCCAGAAGAGAACCCAAAGACAGGTCTACTCGACACCAGCCAAAGGATTGAAACCCTTTCTCTGCTTGAACAGATTCTCCACGCACAAAAACAGGGCCCTATCACCCTCGCCAGTCTCAGCAATCGCCCGAATCTCCTCCCACGGCACATATTCCCACGCCGCACACTTGTTCGGCTCCATCAACTAGATAAATCAGCACTATCATTTATCACTTGAAAGATATGAAACAAAGACCAAAAGAAAACAAAAGAGAAACCAAGAAAGAAACCAAGAAGAGAAAGAGAGAAATACCTTAGGTTCCGGGTCACCAACGATATCCGCGCCCATGACATTCGTCGTATAATGCTTCCGTTCCTCGACGAAGATGTCATTTGTGGCCGTGAGGAAGCGGACATTGGTGATGGTGAGGCCCGTTTCTTCTTTGATTTCGCGAATGCAGGTTTCTTCGAGGGTTTCGCCGTGCTTGATGTGCCCGCCTGGGAAGGCCCATGAGCCTTTTGATCTGTTAGATATTTTCAGTTCTGTTTATACATACATACATATACATATATATATATATGTATATATATATGTATGTATATATGTATGTATGTATATATGTATGTATGTATATGAATGTGTGTGTGTATACTAATGTGAAAGGGTTAAAGGTTGTATATAGTGGGGCTTGTCTTACCGGCACCGTGGCTGCCCTGGCGCAGACCTAAAAGGACACAGAGTGCCTCTTGTCTAGGGTCGCGGAGGATGACAGAAACGCCCGTTCTCGGGTTAGGCAGAGGAGCAGACTCAGATGGAGTGGACATTTTGGTTCTTTGTTTGTCTGGCGACTTTTCTTGTTCTTGTTCTCGATCTTGGTGGAGTAAAGTAGAAAAAGTCAAGTATACAGGGTGAACCGGTTGAATTTATACTAGACCTATGTGGCTGTGTATGAGTCAGAAACGGGTAAACCTCGAAATCGCAAGGAGAAGTCCGGATTAAAATCCAAGGCTGATTCCTGCTGCCTTCTGCTGTTTCACAGGAACAAAGAAAAAATGTATCATGAGACCCGTGCTATTTACGACTTTGATTCTTGGAACTGGTGAAACCGTGAAAGGACGGTACATGCCGGGGGAATAATAAGCTGTGCGGGGGCTAGACTAGGCAAACAAAGATGCGATTTCTCCTTGATACAGCGACAATGTCTGTGTTCTGGCTATGCTTCCTTTGAGCGTGCGAGGGAAGGGTTTGTGGGACGTGGCGAGGATCACTCTTTCCGGGGAGAGCTGGACGCTGGGGTGGCATTTTGCGTTTACTCTGTCGATGTAGGGGATCAGGCTGGTTTTTAGGGCTTTGGAGTCGAGTTCTACGTCCGGCACTGGTTCGATCAGGAGGACTGGGGCGATGTGGCCGTGGCCTCCGATTATGGCGCATTGGATGCGGGGATGGGCGGTGATTTCCGGCTCGAGGAGCGAGGCGTGCAAGCCTTCGCCGTGGGCGAGGTATACGTAGTCGTCGCTGCGGCCGATGATCTTCCAGAGGTTTTTGTGGAAGGGATGCTGGACCCAGAGGTCGTTTGTTGGGAAGGTGTCGCGGGTGGGATGCGCGTGGAAGATCTGCTGCATGGCGCAGTTGGGATCACGGATGAATACTAGCTCGTGGAGGTTGTTTGTGCGGGGTTCGAATGTCGCTCCGGCGTGCGCTTGGAAGGAAATGTATTCCCATGCATCTTTGCGGTTGTGGATGATCGTGAAGTATCCGCCTGATTCGGTGCTGCCGACGCAGGGCACGACTTGGGTGTACGGGGAGAGAAGGTCTCCCGATCTGCTGGAGAGAGGGGCCCCGGCGTAGTGGACGTATTGGAGCTCGCGGAGGGCCTGTAGGCCCTCTGGGAGGAGACAGAGTTGGTCGATTAGGGCGGGTAGGAGGACGGCACCGTCTATTCGGCCGTGGCGGAAGATGTCGATGAGGAGCTTGGGGCCAACCGGAGCTGGAGGGCCGATTACGCTTGTCATGTGCAAGAAGCTGGTGATGGAGAGGCTCAGTAGCATGCCGACGAGCTGTGCTGTAGTGAGTATATGTTTGGTTTTCTGGATGCCTGGGGGATGGGAGCTTACGTGCAGCGAGGGCAGTGGGGTGTACCATCTTCGTTGGGCATATTGGTGGTGATAAGATTCTTCAATGTCCGGGAGAGAAGCCGCCACGTCGGCACCGGCCATCATCTGATGGGTATACGTGATAGGCTTGGGATTGCCTAGGAGTGTCAGTGTACAGCTACAACAAAGAATTGAGAACATACCTGTTGTGCCTGAGGTGTGGAATACAAGCCACGGATCGTCTTTGCCTTCCTCCCACGTCTTGCCATAAACCACTGGCGATGGTTCTTCGTCTTTTAAAAACTCCTCAGCACCTGGGACAGTTATGCTTTTGACATCTGGTGCCTTCTGCAGGATAGCATCTACAGGGCGAGCCATTTCCACCGGTCTGAGATACAATTTACAATTTTTCAGCGCCAGAATACGCAACTGAGCCTCTGGCGTAACCAAAGGCGAAGGCAGAATCATCTGTACCTGCATTAGCACATCTAGTTCACCGGCATACTGTCCAGGAAGCGTCTTGGGAGGTTGAGAACATACCACTTTCTGCAGCTTTGCAGCTGCCACGGCAAGAACCGCATAGCGCAGATCCTTGGGACCAGCATATGCAAAGCACTGAAAGGGCTCAGATGGGGTCGGAAGAGCATGGCTCAGCCAGTGAGCTGCGTGATTTGCTGCATTGTTCAGCTCCTGGAAAGAGACGTCTCTGTATCCCTCGCTGAGATCGTCGTCGTTGATGGGGAGCGAAATCCAGGGTTCGGTATTGGTGCCTGCTTTGGCTCGGGTCTCGATGACAGTGGCTAAGATGCGTTTACCGTGGACAATGCCAGGAAGAGGGAAATCAGCAGAAACCATGGTTGTATGTGCTCCTGTTGTAAGATGAATAATCAATGTTGGTATTCAGGAGGGAACAGCACGGAGTAATAGAGGGTGGCTTCTTTTATAAGTAAATCTATCATTCGGTTTCTGGGTATAAGTAATCCATGCTCTAAAAGAAATACAATGGTATACCGAGTGAAAATAGCCAATGTCTATCTAAGCCATCTGATGGCCCCAGGATTAGCCTACTGCAGGGAGATGTTAGTCTAAGCGAAGCCACCAATGCTGTGGCCCGAAGAGCAGGAGAGGGTCCATGATAGGGCTAAACTCGACGAATCCGCCCCCAACTGGGTCTGCCGCCGATACGTCAGATGCTAGTGGAATGCATATATAGTCTTGCCTCATTGGCAAATCGAGGTCAAACTATACATTCACAGGTAAAGCAAATCACAAACCCTATCAGTTTGAATAGAAACTCGTTGTCGCTCGACAGGTGCTGTTATTCGTTCGTATCTGACCCTCCCGCTGTCTTCTACCTGTATCAATTTAGCTGCCCAACATGTCTTTCCCTTCAAATTATCGAATATGTCAGGCCTCCGTCCTGTCCCCACCTGTCTCTATAACCTAGCCACAGACCCATCAGTACCCCCCCCCCCCCACCGCAGTACGTTGGCTACTACCAAGCACCAGGAATCCTGGAACGACTTCGCTCCTAATCTCGAGCGGTACAGTTGTGATGGGTACATACTGTGTGGATAGTGATCATGCTGATTTTGTATAAATGGTTTTATTAATGGGCTACTCAAGTAATATTCCTGCAGCAGAACTCGCATGAATCACATTCAGGACCAGTTATCGTAATCTCAGAAACTTCAATAACAAGCAAGACAAAAAGACAAACGCAACAAAAGCCCAAGAACTGTCATAAATCATCAGGTCATATCCTCATCACCTCATCATCTCCAAGGATTCGCAGAGTAGAGAAGACCAAAGCAACATAACAAGCCCAGTTGGAAGAACAAAAACAGAACGCAGCAAAAACCAAGGAACTATCATAACCTCATGCAAGTCATCAATCATCACTCCCTCCATATTCACGATCATAAGCCTCGCGCCATAGCCCCCATCACCAAGATGCCCTATCAAAAGCACCGCCACCACCAAATAGGAAAACCAACTACGCTGCGTGCGCATAATGACGCCCCCTCAAAAAAGACCCCAGGGCAGTCAACTTCGCCTCCCCGCTCAACAAGTACCTGATAAGCCTCGACAGGGCCCTCGTAGCCTCCATCCAATCCTCCTTCAAGCACAGATTATAACCACGGGAGAAGTGTAGCTCGACCTCATCAGCAGGGGAGCAACCTTTCAGATACGCACGAGTGATAAGTTCCCTTGAGAAGAATCCCCGTGCAATGTGGAAGTTTTTGCCGTGGAACCCGACAACGAAGACTTCTTCGCCGTTTACACCCAGCATGCGGAGACTTTCTGATAGCTGTCCGATCATGATGGTAAGCGTTTCGCCTATGAATTCATTCCACGTCTGGCCTTCCCACCACTGCGTTTTGTTAATTGATAATGGTATTTGGCGAAGGCATGGTGTACGTACTGCGGTGTAGGAGAGGATGGGCAGTGCGTAGTCCCAGAGGTTCACGATTACTCGGCCCTGGGGTATTGCACCGTACTCTTTTTTGCCGATGTAGTACTTCATTCTGGATGAAATGGGTGGGAATCTATTCTCGTTAACAAATGTTATCT
The DNA here is from genome assembly GCA_009193465.1 of Aspergillus avenaceus. Lineage (NCBI taxonomy): Eukaryota > Fungi > Ascomycota > Eurotiomycetes > Eurotiales > Aspergillaceae > Aspergillus > Aspergillus avenaceus. Next base: position 28,964 of record ML742063.1, read on the forward strand.
TTCTGAAGGGATAGCTTTAACCAAAGGAAGAAGGAATAGAGGGGAGATGGGGAATAAGAAAGGAATATAACCTCAACCGTGGCAACTGAATCGCCACATCCTCCAACTCCATATAAACACTCGCTATCAAATTGATCAACATTGGACGCTGGTACTGCAACAGCCGGCCCATGACCTGCTGACCCGAGACCGACCAGTTCTGTTGGGGAATAGTAACTACGGCGGTAGGCTGCAGGTTCTCAGTCATGCGAGTGGAGCAAGCATCGCGGCCCTCGGTCATTCTCCAGGTTCTTATGCGTGCACCATAGGTTGGCAGATCAGCGAAGAGACCCTTGAAGCGGCCGTCATCCCGGGACCAGTCCTGCATGCAGTCCATCCTGGCTACGTTGTGCTCCTGGAACACCCAAGGGATAAGGTCTTGGACGTCTTTGTCTGTTTTGTGTTGGTGGGTTAGCTGCTTTTCTGCTGGCTTGAGGGGGGCGTACCTTCGCGTTTCGTGTCTGCTGGTCTGGGAATTAGCTCGTCCAGATCGACGATCCGGGAGTGGACGGTGGCTGCCATTTTGATGGTATCTGGATAGATACTTGCGTGGTTGTTCCTAGTGATCTAGAGATTGCAAATGAGGATTCGAGCTGATAGTAGATCGTTGACTTTGTTTTCATGAACCTAGTACTATGCAGTTGAAAGCTAAGCTATGTTAATGATAGTTTAAGTAAAAAGAGGGTGAGTAGTTTGTTGTGACTGCCTGGGCTCGGCGCGTTTGTCTATACAGTTTGATAGTATGGAGAAGTGCTTCATTCACTATCATCTTCGTAAAGAATGGTATAACACTGTTTGTTCATGCCTTTGCGTGCAAGGAACCGCGATGATGTGACGATCCCCGTGTCAAAACCCAGAAATCAGACATTATATTACAAAATATATAAAAAGGTCATGCACAGCAAGCAGATAAACAGAATGTTAAGAAAGCTTGAAGGAAAAAAGACCAGTCAAAAGAGACAAAACACCATAAACCAGCACCTGCATATCAACCAAACCCTAACTGTACATGGCAATAAATGAATGCTCTTGCATGGCCAGACACATAAACATGTCCCCAAACCCCTCCTCAAACTCTATTCTTCTTCCTCTCTTTCTTTCTCTCTCTCTTTATCTCTATATACATATCTATCTATCTCTCATATCAAACTCACACCCACCACCACCAAGAAAACAGAAGAAAAGAGACAAAATGTCATTCACCCTCCACAACCCCCATGTCAAAGTGATCTGTCCCCCCGGCAAACGCATAATGTGCGGAGCCAAAGAAGGCGACTACTTCACGTTAACGGGAGAAATGCTCCATCTACCACCTGGCCAAGGCACCAGCATCTACAGTCTATGCAAGACCCTCTGGCCCCTTCACTCCAACATTATAAAAAGCTATTTAAGCGATGGACTTGCTCATATCTAATTTTCCAAACTATATAGCGGCCGTGTTACCTCTGCTGGCGGCGAAGCAGCGCGAAACGCATCCGAATGACTGGATGTCGACGGATGCAGTGATTGCGTGTCCGGATCCGAATTGTCCTTCTCAGTTGAAGATTACGAGGAAGGGGGCTACAGCGTTCAATCATGATGAGGTGACGGCTACCCCTCGTTGAACTAGTTGTCTTTCAGGGGTAAATGGGGACAGTATTTGCGTGGACAGCCTTGAGGATTGTAGGGTCGTTGAGCGCGTCGAGAGAACCCAGCCCTCGCTGGATTAAGATCAGACCGATGGCACCCGATGGCGCGGAGAACGATGTCGACAATGAGACACGAGGATCTCGCAGCTCGCCTTGAGGTCAATATACGAATAAAGCATGAGATCAGAGGCTAGTATTAACGAGAACCTGCCATTGCGGAGTTCATAGACCTCGACGTCGTCGCCCTGCCTAGCAGCGTATAGCGCCGCGAGGCACCCAACGGGACCTGCACCAACGATCACTGTCTTCTGCCCTAGTCGCTCTGCAACCATTTTTGGTAAATTAATTCTCTACAGTCACCTTCTCTTAATCAGTGATTGTGGAAGCCGAGTGTTACAATGACGCTGGGAAAGGCCAGTCTACTGACAGACATGCTGGATTCTCGTCCAAACCAAAGATAATCAACAATGTAAACCTGCATGCTGCATACAAGATGAATGGCCACGGCTCTATCGTATATCTACTTTGGATGCCCTAGAACTTCTGTCCAGTCCGATAAGACTAAAGCTGCGGCATATTCCACATGATTGTCCACCTGAGAAGTACTACAAGCAGGGGGAGGTTCATATTTACCCTACTCTTTGAAATCATAGAACGGCCTGAAAATGGGCATACCGCGTTAGCCGCCAACCTCTATAAACCCTATGTCTGCACTTAATTCAAGTAGTACATAAGAGCTCCTTGACTATTCTTTGCGTCTTACTCGCTGCAAGGGTCTACAAGTACATGATTTTATTGCAGATTACCATGACTCATGGAGCGACGGAAAAGTTCGGGGGGTTAATCTGCAAGGGATAAGGCATAATATGATAATTTGGGATAACCCGCGAAACGGCCACTGACTGATTCGCTCAATAACAGCAGTAATTAGATTCAACGCCAACTCAGGATTCTGAGTCTCGCAATAGGATCACAATAGCCTCTCTACTAGTATTATACTCAGCTCACAAAGGTAATCACCGACCATTGGTAATGAAGCTTAGCTTCTAAGTAATCAAGTAAAGATGCGCCTAAACCCCCTTAGTATCATCTCGCACTCGCCTCAGAAACCGAACTAAAGGCATTCCACCCGTTCCCCGACATGTTCCAGACCTGTCCTTGGCCTCTCCCTTGTGCTCTTCCCGGTGGAAAGATTGCTCGGTTCTTTGGTTCAACGAAGAGCCCTCCATAGGCTTTAGCGTTTTTGAATGCTGAGTGATAATGTATTGGGAAACAATCCATAGATGGATGTCGCGGAGCTCACGAAGTAGCTTCGTAGCTGAATTGTAAGCTCCAGTTAAAACCTCATCCGAACTATGTGCTCGCACGAAGTCTCGGACATTGCCACCTAGAGCAACCCTTTCCAGGAATCGTCGATGCTCTCCAGGCATATAACTGCGCATTTTAACCAAGTAGGAGCCCGCTGAGGACGTGTGCTCGGCTCCCAGAGCAATATCGAGCAGTTGGATCAAAGAACTTTGGGCGTTACTCCCTCCATAATAACAACGATAGCCTTGGGACCCGGTCCCGTCATCGTATATGATCCCCTGAGGCAATCCTGCTTCGGCCGCATTCTTACTTCCATTGAGGAACGGACGAATCTGATGGTAGAAGATATGTGGCTGACAACGGTCTCGCATTCGGCGAAGCAATGCATTGACGCTGCGTAGCTCCCCGGTTGAAGCCTGAAGACAACGCGCCACCGTATCTCGGTCCTGCTTCTGGGAGGCAGAAAGCATTTCCAGGAGTAGTGAAACCAAGCGTGCCCCATAAGCTTCAATAGCCACGGAGATAAGATAGAACCACTCTTAATCCTCTGTGCCAGTAAAGGTAAAAATGGCAGCGAGATTGTCAGGATCTTTATTGGACTTTTTGGGGTCCACCACCCGGTAGTTCCAGAGACATAGGCCAGCAAAGGTGGCTGGCGGGGGCAGCTCACGGTGCGCAGCCACATCGAGAAGAGGGATTGACACTGGTGGAGGTATCACCTAGAAGACGACTTCTTAAGCCTTTGAGAGCAGGATGAGTGTGTTCTGGGATCTACTCTTACTTCCTTAGGACTTGACCCCCCCCCCCCCCACACATATCCGTGAAGCATGAATATCAACAAAACATATGCTCTTCGCCATTCTAGCTCTGAGCAGAGCTGGTGCGTGTGCAATACCGGCATGTCTTCGATGGTCGTCCGTAAGGTGCCGTGAGAGATAAGGTGAGGCAATTGTATGGCAATTGCTTCCCATGGCTCATAATAAGAACATGAAAGCGCCTGTAGAGGCAATTCAGGAGGGAGAAAGCCATGACGTTTGATGGAGTCATGAGAATGAGGAGGGTCATTGATTCGTGAGTCCATTATAAATGGTTATCGACACTTAGTAGATTATGATCTTTAAATGTGCGAGAGGCCGTGTGTTATAGCAATGAAGACAGGAACGAATTACACAGATAGATGTTGAATAGAGCTAGAAGCATATCATTGCTCCTAAGACAGATCATACTTCTTGGCCCTCGATGGCCAAGAATTAATGACTCCCTGCATTCAGGTTCCTTTTACAAACTATTGTCTCTTTTCACCCATCGCCAGGTGGCTCATAGGAGCATGCCCTTAAGGGCTTTGATAACGAGTACCTCACAAGAAGCCTTCGGTGAGATAAGATCGTCGGCCCCATGTCAGCCAGCTACTGCATCCCTTGCATACACCACCCAAAGGGTTATACTATGGCAGGGTCTCGGACAGCACCATCACTGCTTATACGTAAGCAACTTTGATCCACCCCTTGCCAAAGATTATGGTTTGTGAGCATGCCAGTGATAGACTGTAATAGACAGGTACGCGTAATGTAGGGTTTTCACAGATACTACATTCAGCATAAACTTAATTCATCATCTTTTCTGTGCCGAGAAATCAGCCATTCTGCCGCTTGACCCCTTGTTTCCTTTTTAATATAGTAGAAGTATCAATTCGCACTTGCACTACTGAGGTACACCGCTACTCGCGTGTGTTGAGAGAGGTCTCTGCATTACTGTCCGCCAGGAATACCGGTGCACAGCTCATCTGCTTCAGCAATCCGACGTTTCCCTACCTTCCCCAGGCGCAAATTCTCTAATATCTCAGCAAAGGCCCATCCTGTAGTTTGGAGGCACTTCGGCAGATATCAAGTTAGAACCTGACTGTGAAGTGGCAGTTGTGAGCCTAGACGACCCACTCTTGCATATACAACCCGTTATCCCCTTTAAGACACTATATACGGTCCAGTAGAAGGTCTTGCCTGCACGTTCAGGTATTCCTACCCCAAAGTTCGTCATCATCGACCCTACGCTCCTATCAGACCCAATGGACCGTGAGGCCATGGAGAAAGAGATAGGCCGCATGCCACAACCTTGTCATGATGAGCAGTTGCCTTTTGCTACACGATCTGGAATGGAAACCTAATATTGTTGGATATGCCGGGGCTCGTGGAAACTGGGAACTGGTTATGGACGCTCTTAGCAGAATCGAGGCCTTGTAACCGCCGGAGGCTTTTGAACACTTTGTTTCCGAGGCTTTAATACGACTCATACCTCATAGAAGTTGGTTGCATAATGCGTACAGTAGCTATTTCGCAAGGCTTGTCGGCTTACGAATACCAAATTCAGAATCCATGATGAATGTTGAATCGTCGCAGTTTCAATCTAGAGATCAAATTTCGCTCATCTATGTTCGATCCTATGGTCGGGTACATTATTTGGTTTGAACACCAGTACAACAGATCGATAGACGGCGCGAAGTATAACAGAGAATGGTGTTATACGCAACGGATGGCATGGGGTTACGAACTGATGCAAGTCATACAGGTTGGTACGAAGGCAATCGTCAATTAAATGAGCCATGAAATCAAATTCACATCCTAAGGAGAACAATACAAGCTGCAGGACCGCATATTCGAACACTTCATAGCTTCTGTGAAGACGCTTGCTGGCGACATACTATAGTAGCCGGTGATAGTTCATTGGCCCTAACTCATGTTTATCCGCAAGAGAAAGAAAAACTTGAACAGTAGAGCTACAAGGGCTCTTACACTCAACATTAACAAAGCAACAAAAAAAAAAAAAAAAAAAAAAAAAAAAAAAAAAAAAAAAAAAAAAAAAAAAAACAATAAAACAGAAGAATATAGTCCCATTCCCCAGCACAATCCAACAACCTCCACAATCAAGACACAATAACACCGCAAGCCAAGTCCCCAAGCAATTGCATGATCAATCCTTCTACACAAAATACGTCATCCAAAAGACCGATTGGCCCTGCCCCCAACCCACCAAGCCATTATTCCGATCACCAAAGAACCCTAAGACAGAATCCACGACATTCACATCTCCAGACAGAATCTGCAGACCAAGAACTCCGATCGGAGCTTCACGCGATTGGTGGGGTTTCCATGAGACTATTCAAGACCAAGACCTAATGGTGGCCATTTACGGAGTAACTCCGGTGGGATGGAATCATTCTATTTTCAATTTATTTCCCCACACGCTACTGAGTCTGATTCTGGGGTTCTGGGGAAACCACTCTACATAACCATGGATCACCACATGTATAAAAAGAGCATGGAATATCCTGGTTTATCCCTGCTCAAAAAACAAAGATCGAGAGAAAGAGACAGAGAGAGTCATAGTTCAAAATGCATCTCCTCCGTCTCCTCCTATCCGCTCCACTAGCCCTAGCAGCCGTCATCCCCAAAGCCACAGCACCCACCACCTTCTCCGACGTCACAATCTTCACTCCGCCTTCAGACTACGTGGTCCCCCGCACCCTCTACGCCCGTAACCTTCAATTGCCAAATGGCGACCTCCTCGCCACATGGGAGAACTACTCGCCCGAGCCCCCGGCAGTCTACTTCCCCATCTACCGCTCCTCGGACGGCGGACAGACATGGAGCGAGCTGTCCCGCGTAGAAGACACAGCCAACGGACTGGGTCTCCGCTACCAGCCTGAGCTGTACTACCTGGAGGAGGCTATCGGGGAGTACGAGGCCGGAACGGTCTTGTTGGCCGGTAGCAGTATCCCGACGGATCTGGCGACGACTCAGATCGACCTCTACGCATCTCGCGATTTGGGCGAGTCGTGGGAGTTCGTCAGCCATATCGCTGCTGGTGGTGAGGCGCTGCCGAATAACGGGTTGACGCCTGTGTGGGAACCGTTTCTTCTTGCGCAGTATGTCTTTCAATATCTGCTAAAAAAGAAAATTGAAAATAGTAACCGAGAGAGTGGTGACTGACTTCCACAGCGAGGGCAAGCTCATCTGCTTCTATTCCGACCAAAGAATGAACGAAACATACGGCCAGAAACTCGTGCACCAGACCACGACCGACCTCAAGAACTGGGGCGATGTCATTGACGATGTGTACGTTCCCTACCACCTTCAGTAACATATCTCTCGCGATCCAAAACTAATACCAGTCCAGCACATACCCAACCTACACTGACCGACCCGGCATGCCCGTAGTCACAAAGGTATGCCCCCCTTCCCCCTATGTAGATTCCCACCCATACTCATGTTGTATTACAGCTCCCCAACGGCCAATTCATAATGACATACGAATACGGCTCCTTCTTCAACACCTCCACCTACTCGTTCCCCATTTACTACCGGATCTCGTCGGACCCCGAGAACTTCCTCGCCGCGCCGCACCAGAAGCTCGTCGTCTCAAGCGGCACCCAGCCGACCGGATCCCCGTACAACGTGTGGACTTCTTTCGGGGGAGGCGACGGCACGCTGGTGGTTAGCTGCGGAAACCTGGGTTCTGTGTTTGTGAACCAGGCTCTGGGTGAGGGTGAGTGGACGGAGATCGAGACCCCCGAGCCGGCGAGCTATACGCGTTCTTTGCGCATTCTGCAGGAGGATCCGAGGGCTCTTTTGTTGAATGGCGGTGGTGTGCTTAAGGGGGAGAGTAATAGTGTTACTGTTACTGTGATGGATTTGGAGAGTGCGTTGGCTTAGGTTTGGTATTATATTGAGTGTATCCTGTATAGTTGGTTATAGAGATGAGTGATGATTGAATGTATTTTTCGGTTGCGAGAGAATATTGAGATTTGCAAAGAGGATCTAGTAGAGATATAGAGTGTATAGTCAATCATTAAGCGATGGTCTCCGGTTCTGGTTTTCGCATGATTGGAATGATAGGCTTCGGGGGCCATCCACTGCGATAGCTCTCACCACTCCACCGGTAAGAGTACCGATGGTATCCAGATCCAACCCACGTACCTTCATCACCACTCTGCAACCCTCTGTCCTTCCACCTCTCCTCACTCGGCAAAATGACCAGCGCGCGGGAGTTCGGCGGCACCAGCAAGTCCAGATTGAACCGGTCATCCGCTGCATCAAACGACCACCGACACTCTACCCTCCCATAGGGCGTCTCGTAGGCCACTTCGGCCGAAGTAATCGTTCCGCCGGGAACAGGCTCAACCCGGAACTGTTTCCACCCTGGAGCGATGGGCCGTACCCCAGCCACGCTGGAATGGAGCCAGTTGATGATAGACCCGAGGGCGTAGTGGTTGAAGCTGGTCATTTCCCCGGGGTTGATTGACCCGTCTGGAAGCATGCTGTCCCAGCGTTCCCAGACGGTAGTCGCTCCCATGGTTATGGGGTACATCCAGGAGGGCCGGCTTTTTTCGAGTAGCATACGGTAGGCGACTTGGTGGTGGCCGGCTTTTGTCAGCGCGTGCGCGATGATGGGCGTGCCTGCGAATCCGGTGGCGACTCGGAATTTGGCCTGTCGGACAAGATGGACTAGTCGGTCGGCTGCTGCTGTGGCCTGCTCGGCGGTAGAGTGGAGATCGTACATCAATGCTAGGCTTAGCGCTGTCTGTGTATCTCCTACTAGCAAGCCTGATGGTGCGATGTACTTTGCCTGGAATGTTGCTTTAAGTCGGTGGGAATCAGCATGGAACCGGGCGGCATTTTCTGTTTCACCTATGGTCTCGCTGATTTGAGCCATAATCGATGTGACGTGGACTAGGTAAGCGTCGGCGACAAGTGTCCCGTTTGTTCGTGCATCGCCTGGTTCGACTGGCGGTGCTGTTGGGTCCAGCCAGTCGCCTAGCTGCCAGAGTTGGGGATCCCAGAGCCCGTCAGGGCCTCGTCGGATTCCTCGGTCGACCCAGGCTATCATGCTAGTATATTGTCGGCAGAGGATGTCCGTGTCCCCGTAGGACTGGTAAAGGTCCCAGGGAGTCAAGACGACCACGTCATCCCAGATTGCCTGGGGGACGTGTGGCCAGAGCTCCTCGCTGATCACGTTGGGCACCACGAATGGCGGAACACAGCCATCACGTTCCTTGAGCTGCTCAGCGGCCACGTCGTCTAGCCAGTTACCAAGCATCCCGGCTGTGTTGTAGAGGAAACTGGCTGATGGACAGAAAATCTGGATATCTCCAGTCCATCCGAGACGCTCGTCTCGTTGGGGACAGTCCGTCGGAATGGAAAGGAAGTTTCCACGCATACTCCACCACGCATTCTTGTGGAGCTGGTTCACCATTGGGTGTGAGCATGAAAACCAACCAGTGCGTGTCATGTCCGTGTGCATAACCAAGGCGGTTAACGTAGTAATCAGGTGAGGGTCTTCACCAGTCCACCCGTCTACCTGCACATAACGAAATCCATGGAAGGTATACTGCGGAGACCAATCTCTGAACTCTGTCCCGGCGGAAATGAATTCGTCTGTACACTTTGCATGGCGCAGTGGTCGGGTACCAAGCTCTCCATGCTCCAGTACCTCTGCATGCGTAAAGGTAATGCGGGCTCCTTCGGGTTTCTTGATTGAGCGAATATACAGCCGACCCACAAGATTCTGACCAAAATCTACCACTGTCTTCCCTGAAGGTGTTTGTATGACCTCAACCGCTTTGACCTCCTCCGTAATGCGTACAGGTGGTGCATTTGGGGAAACCAAAGTCGCCGAAGGAAATGACAGCTCTTGAACATGAGACCAGGAAGAGCTGCTAGTTCCTTCAACGTCAGCTTTCCAGTTACTGTCCTCCTCACGCGCATCATATGTTTCACCGTCGTAGATCTCACTCTGTAAGATCGCGCTCGGGTGGCAAGCCCATGTGGAATCTGTGACCAGCGAGAAGGCATCACCCTGGTCAGATTGAGTCTCTAGCTGAGCCAACACGGCTAACTGTTTTCCGTACAGATTCCGTCGACCTCCACGAAAGCCTAGACGCGTAGAATACCATCCCTCGCCCACCTCAACTGCGATAACATTCGGCCCATTGGGATTCAGCAATGTTGCGACGTCAAAGACCTGGTAGTTGAGGCGATGATGGTAGCTTGTCCACCCTGGTGCCATGCATTGATCGCCCACCGCTTGGCCGTTGATAAACGCACGATACACTCCAAAGCTGGTAATATACAAACGGGCCTGTTTGATGGCGCTCGGTCCCTGAAGATGGAAGAATTTGCGAAATCGCACCGGGCGGAGGGGGATATCATCGGGTGGATCTTCCGTGCTAGCAATGGGAAGAGCTTTCCAGTCATGACGATGAAGCAAAGCGCATTCAATCGTGGACCAGGGAGACCAGTCTGTAGGCTCGGATTGAGCACCTTCATTGCATGCGCCATAAACCCGGACCCTTACTTGCACCTTTTCCCGCGATTGTAACGGGGTGCTTGGCCAAGGAACTAGGACTGATACATTGCTGGTTTCCTTGAAAGCCTCTACCGGTGCGTTAGATGATCGAAGAATCTGGATTTCGTAGGCTGTCTGCTCCCATCCGAGTGGGCAATCCTTGGATGTGTTGAGAAACCGCCAGGAAAGGCGTGGGGTTGCAATGTTCACTCCGAAACCGGTTGCATGTTGTTCGGCTGAAGGGGGTGCAAGAACGGGTTTGTATGTCATTATCTGACAAAAGTGCCTAGAGGTGATGCTAAATAAGATAGGGACAAGTGCAAAGAATCGAATGTGTTACGAGGGAGCACCTCGATTACCACTCTTCGCACGCTATATTTATATTTTCTGAGCATAGCGGAGATCCATATGCATGCTTGCTGGCGTCGCGGGGGCTTTCGCGACGTGATTGTCCGATGCACCGAATGGTGGATAGGAGTGTGCATTATGTGGTTCGTCAGAAGTGAAGATGGAGACGTTGGCAGCGAAAGATAACTGGGTTGTTCATGCATCTGATGGTGAGTGGATCCGGCGGCGGCGTTTTCAGATCCTGATTGAACAGTCGCCGCCTATCTCCATGTCGGTAAAGTTGGAGACTAACCAAAACAAGGCAAGATTGGTGCCCTCCCCATGGGGTACAGTATGTAGACAATGAGGGATCATTGGGCATATCGTCCGCTTAAACCATGTCCCTGTTTCTTCGGAGCACGAATGGGTATGCACAGTACGGCACGTATATAACGGGGTCGGAGACCTGTGATATATTACTACCATTTACCCAATATCGAAGAGAGAGGTTCAACACGATCTGAATATTGCCGGAATGGTTTCCTTGAATCTTGTCCTGATCACATTAGTGGTAGCCCTAGGAGGCTTTGTATATGGAGTGGACTCTGGTTAGCTGCCTTCTTAATGTAAACCCATTTCTTACTGACCAGCACATAGGCATCATCGCAACAACCCTGGGCCATGATACATTCAAATACGCCATGTTTGGACCAACTGGGTCAAATGCTGACCTGCAGGGTAAGTGTCCTGTACAAAACCAGTTCTATGCGGAAGCTCACCAATTATCCCAAGGAGCTATCGTATCTTTGTATAATGTCGGCCAGGCTTTCGGTACATTCGCGGCAGGGTATTCAGCCAACAGATTTAGCCGACGTTGGACAATCTGCGGAAGCGCTATAATCTGTAAGTCGAGTCTTAGATTCATTCATCGCAGATACTATTCTTCCTTGAGGCCCCGCACTCCGAGTTTATGTGCTAACCAAGCGTGTGTCTAGCCATTATAGGTGCTATCCTTCAGACTGCAGCTGTTAACGCGGGAATGATGATTGCAGGAAGATTCTTTGCCGGAGTTGGCTGCGGTATGCTTCTAACTGTCGTACCGGTGTATATTGCCGAAGCGTCCCCTCCCCAGCAGCGTGGATTCATTGTGGGCATTCAGGGTTTCATGATTGCCATCGGCTTCTGCGCTGCTAACTGGATCGGCTACGGGGGCGCATATGCAAAGGGTGATGCCCAATGGCGGATCCCGTTGGCCATGCAAATGCCAGGTCCCTTGCTTCTCGTCATAGGATGTTGCTTTATTCCATATAGCCCACGTTGGCGTACGTTGACAAAACCATACACTAAATCCCTTGTTTGGAGACGAAAGACTGACAACATGTATTTTATAGTGATCCAGGTAGAACGATATGAAGAAGCCCGTGCCGTTCTCACTATGTTGCGAAAACCGGAAATCGACGAAAATGCGGTATCTCGAGACCTAACACAGATTCAAGAGCAAATCCGGGCTGAAGCAACCGAGGTGATAAGCTTCCATGTTGCGTGCATGAAACTCTTCTCTCGTCGCTATCTGCACCGAACACTCATTGCGTGTTTCATTGTCGTCATGGGTCAGTTCAGTGGGTCTCAAGTCATTCAGAATTACCAGAACAATTTCTACGAGACGGTTGGATTCACCGGAAACACGTCGCTATTGATAAGCGGGATCTACGGGTTCATGGGGGTCTTAGGTCAGGTCATTTATCTTTTTGTGGTTGCAGATAGTTGGCCTCGTACCCGCACACTGTGGGCAGGATCACTCTTCCTGTCGATTATGATTGCCATTTGCATGGCGTTATCAGCTCAGTATGGGGATGACAGCAGTGGCAATCTCGACGGTTCCCGGGCCGCAATTGCCATGATATTCTTGTACTCGTGTGCATATGCTGTCTTCTTCAACGCAACCATCTGGGTGGTGCCCTCAGAGATCTTTCCGTTCTTTCTTCGCTCAACAGGGCTCGGGCTTGCGGTCTTTTGCAAGTCTGTTGCGGCTATCGTTCTTTCACAAATTACTCCGACCGCGCTGGAGAATGTCAGCTGGAGGTACTATTCACTTTTCATTGCTACAAATGCTGTGGCTGCTTTGGTGTATTATTTCTTTCTCCCGGAAACCGGGGGGAAGTCCCTAGAGCAAATTGCTGAACTCTTTGGCGACCCTCCTGTTCCAAACCCATCAGATAAGGCCGGGGACTTGGACGACAAAGGCAATGAATTGCAAGCAAAAGATGCAAGATCTACTCATGTGGAAAAGGTCTAACGACCCTCTTGATGGTCGCTAGTTAGCAGGTTGGAATCAGGGATGGCGAAAATGGTCACGCATTCGCATTCCAGGCTTCATAACTGTTAGTTCCTTGACAGCCATTCTAGGACGTCATTGGCGAGATCCTCGTTGTTTATGTTTTTGTCATGCACTAGGCTAGACAGGTCATCCCGGGCAGCGATAAGTCCCTTTAATTCAGCTGTCGCCGGCACTGTTGGCACAGAGGTGTCTTCGTCACCCGGATTGAAAGTTGCATCCTGTGGACCTCTACTGTCATCGGTATGTCGCATATTCTGTAGCTCTGCGCCAATGTCCCCCGTATTAGACACAAACAATTGTCGCTCCGCCAAGAGCGATGAGTGCTCAGTCAAGAACCGAGCCATCCAATTGTCGAAAACGAATGGATCAGACATTGAAGTTCGACAAGAGCTCTGGAATGTCCGTAGGCGAATGACCTGCACAGGGTCAGTATGGAGAACACAAATAGATAAAACGCCCCCTAGGCCCTTTGCACTTGATCCCTAACCTCCTCAGAGAGGTAAAGGGATTATTGTACTAAGCGGGCAGTAAAAGTTGAGAAGGAATAACAAAATGCGTTCCTTACAGATGATTCTACTATAGGCCAGTATAGCTTTATCCTCATCAGAAATTTAAAGTTGAGAATGAGTCGTTGGCGTGCCGTCGAGAGCGCCAACGGATCCTCGCTCAAAAGTAACGAATGAAGGTGAACACAGGAGCTAACTACAGCAATATGGCCGTAGATGAAGTAATCCAGCTCACAATCTTGTAGGCTTGTGGCATATTGCAGGATATCTGAGATAGCCGCTGCACTTTTGTTGCATTTTTCAGTCATACGTCGGACGGTGGCTGCCTCCTGGCCTGTACCAGCCTCAAGAAAGGGGAAAAGCAACATCTGGCGGAAGTGAAAGTACCCTATATGCATTGATAAGAATGTTCTTCCAAGGCGCCTGTCAACAAAGAACATGAGCTGGTCAATATTGAAGGTTAGGATTGCGGGCAAACTTTCGTTCCACTGGTTGAGACGGCCCTCCAATACAGGGACTTCGTGTGCATATTCAGCAAACGATATCACACCTCGACTAAGCCGTCTGAGTAACCCGTTTATTTTGGTAAATATATCGAGTGTCTGTGCCATTTGAGCCCACATGTTACATTGTGACGCAGGTGATATTCCGACATGTTGTAACTGCCGTTCAGGGTATGACGAGCGAAAGGACACATCATCTACTTTTGGGTAGATTGCCACAGCATAAGAGGCATCTTCTGGTTCTATAGCAATATCAGTGGCTCCCCAGTGAGTAGCAATGCGAACAGATAGAACAGTTCGGCGATACTCCTCTTGCTGCACCGCATCCAACTGCATGGGGGAACGCTGCAAGATCAAAGCTTCGGCATGAAGCCGTGCAGATCCAACATAGATGTGCTTCCTTTGGAGATCGCCTTCGCCACTGAAATAATAACCGATCAAAAGTAATGCTTGGACCATTACCAGACTCGGTGCATCCATACATTGGTGGCAAAGTTGCATGGCTTCCGAGGCATATGCTTTGCCTCGGTCACAAGGCGGTACATCACGAAAACAAGGGTTGACGGAGTATCTACCAAGTCGTGGTCATTCTTCTATAGCGAGAGGCGATATAGATATCGCATGTATTAGATCATACCTCGCAGATAGTGCGCACATTGCATAAGCAAGCTTCATGGACGCTTTGCCTTCGTCCAGGAGCTTCAAGAAACTCGGCTCGTGGAACATGGTATGTGCAATATTGTGGATCCGGCTAAAGTAAAGCTGAACCATCTCAAGCAGCGCTTCATGTGTGGCTAGCAGGGCCGGATTACCAGTCTCCTCTGATAGAAGTGGCCCAATTGAAGAGTTATTTGCTCTCGGTGGCCGTTTGACCGGCGACAATCCCCTTGTCACTTTGGCTGGCCCTGGATCTCGGACCAGCGTACATCTTACTGATAAACTGTGGCAAAGTCGGCAACCATAACCTTCACTTGATGGAATGCAGCGTTTTTTCCGGGTTCTGTAATGGCCTTTCGCTTAATATTCCTTTCGCATTGGCCTATAACTCAGGAGAAGTGATATTGTACATAGTACTGTACTTACCGGCACGTTGAGCAAGCACCGGCCCTTTCCCTCTTGGATTGATGGGTTACCATCAGATCAATCGAATACTAGTTACTGTATATAGTATGTGATCCACAAAACATGTGTGACTGTCTTTTCAGAATTGATCGCATGTTTCATAGTCTGCACGGTTTTAGCTCATGGATTACTTCCCTTGTCACGGGACCCGAATTTAGGCGTGTTTCGGCGTTTTTAGGTGTTTTTAGGCGTCAAGTCCACCCCTAATCCACCCTGATAGCACTGAGCTTGAAGCCAACATGCCTGCTTCAGGCGCTCACTACCATAGCGAAGTGCTTAAAAGAGTATGTGCTAACATAGACCAATTTGATGTAAAGGAAAGAAAATTACAAAGGAAAATAAGTTTCATTCAAAGACAGTCAACCCTAATGAGCTCTTCAAGACTTTAAGTTCAAAAGAACCCCTCAGTCTGACAAAGGTCAAGCCAAATGCTTTATGAGTTAGAGAATTTATCTCGTAGCGCACACAATCTTAATTTCAACCCTGAAATACTCACCGACAGGATAATAAGTAACCGACCTTCCATGAAGAAAATATTGATGAGACAAAGTTAAATGATGTAGATGGAAATAAGCCACATCCATACGTCCCGTCTGTACCGCCCTAACCCGAAAATAGCTTAGCGACAGCAAACCCAAGCTGACTCATCCAAATTAGCTTTGCGCAAAAGAATATCCAGAACAATCGATAACTTTTCTTTACAGCCTGCGAACCATCCTCGCTGTCCAGCCTTAAACAGCCGACCGTCCCTCGGAAACGCACTCCATCGCAAACCCCTTAACCCAATACCTTTCGAACCACAACCCCCCCCCCCCCCCCAAACTTATTTACGATGTCTCGTGAAGCGTACCAGGTTCCTTCCTCCATGGGCGGACAGACTGCCTTTGGCGACGCCGGTGCCAGCGGTCTCGACGGCCCTATGGTCGCTTACCTTTGTGGCGAGTGCAACGCCCGCGTGTCGCTGAAGAGAGGCGACCAGATCCGTTGCAAGGAGTGCGGTCACCGTGTGTTGTACAAGGAGAGGACGAAGAGGTGGGTTATTCCGCTCCCGAATGAGCCTTTCTTTTCATTTCTTTTCATTTCTTTTCCTTCCCTTTTTATCCTCTATCGGATGAATGGTAATCCTGACTGATTTGCGTTATGTAGAATGGTCCAGTTCGAGGCTCGGTAAATTTTGGAAAGATAATACTACGCCTATTAGCTTATACCTTACGATTGTGATATGCATTCAAGTGGCGCTTCGGAGTTTTCTCATGGGTCAAAAGAAGGTCAGAAATGACGATGTAGCGATGGTCCTACATATGATTTGTCGTGGTTGGAGATGCTGTGATCCGGTGGAGAAGTCTAATCTCGTGATGGGCTTTCATGGTTAGATTGTTGTTACTAATTTCAATGCTTTATGACCTGTTTCCACACTCAGGCCCGTATTGTATTGAACATATCAACATTAAAGGAAGAAAAAAAAAAGAAATCTAAATTAGAAACCACTCCAGAATGCTTCTTACTCGAATTTGTTCGTGACTTCAATAAATCCTTCGAGACACTTCAGGGCTGCGCCACTCTCGACAGCCCATCTGGCCCGACGCACACCTTCCTTCCAGCGACCACCTCCCGGTCCACGCTCGGTGATTACATTGCCGTCATCTCCGGGGCCCATGTCACTAGTGTCGGAGTCACAAATACCCGAAATGACAAACAGAGCGGCCACGTTCATGAGGACAAAGTGGAGGATTGGGTCATCACGGGGCAACTCATTGCGCAAGATGCTCATAATCTTGGCTGCGTTGTCCTTGGGCATCTTTTTGCCATAGACCTCAGTCAACGGGTGTACTGGTAGGCCAAAGTCGGATGGGTGCAGCTTGAATGTCTCCAACTTGACCAACGTACGGGGAGTTTCGTATTCGTCCTCGTCGCTGGAGCTGTCATCATCGGGTGACCCCTTGTAGGCAGGGTTGGGGTATTCATTAAGTTTCCAGCAGTTGGTGTTCCCAGCACAGCTGATCTCGTCCAAGTCTTCTTCGCCACAGATGACCATTGCCTTCTTGCACCCATTCTGGATTAAAGCTTCGGCAAAGACAGGTCCAAGACTTTGGTAAGCTACACCTACCACACGAGCCTCGATAGCCCAATCAACGGGATTGGCAAGGGGTCCCATCAAGTTGAAGATTGTCCGTAGGCCCAGCGCGCGACGCACCGGATTGGCATACATCATTCCGGGGTGGAAGTTCGGGGCAAACAAAAATGCGTAGTTGGTAGACTCGAACACTTGTGGAAGGTTATCGCAACTAACCGCGGAGATTTTCGGAGGGATTGGTGAAATGGCATTGAGGACATCAGCAGATCCAGAGAAGGAGGTCTGCGCGCGATTTCCATGCTTAGCTACCATAATGAGGGGCGAGGCAATGATAGAGGCAGTGGTAGAGATGTTGAAGGTAGAATGCGAATCACCACCAGTTCCGACGATGTCGCACTAGCAGAATCCTTATATTAGTTTCTTCCTCTATCCTCCCATAAGGAGTTACTATGGGACAACCTACCAGACCACCTCGGTAAGACCCCTCTTTCTTACTGCGGGCCTTGATGACCTTTTTCAGAGTCGGTCTATCGACCTGACTAGCGGCCTCTCTCATACGATTGGAGCATTTGGCAATGATTTCGGCATCCTTGTCCTTTCCAGTAGAGTGTAGAAGTGTCAGGAGAGCTGCTGTCTGTATAGCTGACAGGCGGTCCTCGAAAATAAGCGCAAATGCGGAAGCAATGTCGCCGGCTTCGACAGGACGTTGTTCATTGGGATAAGCGAGAGTCTGTAGCAGAGGGGAAATTGAAACCTGGCCAGGCTTCTGGTCAAATTCAGCCGCAGACATCTTGACTGTAAAGAATCGCAGTTAAGACCTTTGAAGTTGAGTAAGAAGGAATGGCAGCGGGACAAATAGAAAGAATCGTTTGAGTCAACAGCAGAACCTCCAGTTGCGACAATCCCGTCATCGGCCTGGCAGAATTCCACCGCCTGCAGATCCGACCATGCCTAATTGGGGGTCCAAGATTTCATGCCATATTTTCGTCCGAATTTGTATACTCAAGGAAATATTGTCGTCGGCTTTCCCGAATTAACCGGCTTCAGGTACACCTTGCCATCCCGGGAGTTGCTCACCGGCCATTTTGAGTCCATATTGACATTTTCATCAGTCGAAAACCCTATTCACCTTCACAATGCCTCCCCGAATTCGACTTTCGAGCGGCCGCATCGCCCAGTCCGTCCGTCGACAGAGGCTCGTCTGTCAACATGAATTGCCTGTTCTCACGAGGTTTGCGAGTACTGCAACGACTCCTGCTGCTACACCTGAGCAGATGACACAATCCGTTGCCCCCATCGCTAGATACCCTCCGTCTCAACCTCCCTCACATCGCAACCCTGAGTACCGCCGCTCTCAACTTCTCCGACAATATACCTCCGTCATTCGCACCACCCCTCTCATGGTCTTTTTCCAGCACGATAACCTCCAGTCCGTGGAATGGGCCGCCATTAGACGCGAACTTGCCAAGGCCCTGCAAAAGGTGGACGACCAAATTGCCTCCGAGGGACGTTCTCTGCCCCCGCTTGCTCCTCACGTCAAAGTGTCGATTGTCCAGACCAGCATCTTCGAGGTCGCCCTGCGTATCGTCGAATACTTCCGTCCCAATGCTTCCACCTTGAAGACAGGGCAGACTCCGAGCGCTGTGGACCCGGCTACGCAAACATCCGCCGAGATCTCTCTTGCCGGTTCCCGGGACGATCCCACATTGTCACACGATCTCTCCCGCGTGGCCCATGACGCCGTCAAGCCCATGAAGGGCAAGCACGAAATGTCCCCGATTCTGGTTGGGCCCATTGCCGTCTTGAGCATTCCCCAGATGTCCCCGGAGCACTTGAAGGCCGCCCTGACAGTCCTCTGCCCCAAGGCAGCCGGCTTCCCTACCCCGACTCGTAGGGCCAACCCCAGCTGGCACGAGTTGCCTGTTCAGAACGGTCTGAACAAGCTGGCTCTCTTGGCCGCTCGCGTGGACGGCAAGGTGTTTGATGTTGAGCAGACCAAATGGGTCGGTAGCATTGAAGGTGGTCTGGACGGTCTGCGGTCACAGCTCGTCATGGCCCTGCAGAGCATGGCCTCTAGCGTCACTAACACATTGGAGGGCGCTGGAAAGAGTTTGTACTTCACTCTTGAGAGCAGACGGAGCGTCTTGGAGGATGAGCAGAAGGGCCCTGAAGAGAAAAAGAACGATGCTTAAAGATCGCATGACATGTTCCCATTTTATGTATAATACTACGTTTGTACTTTTTTCCGTCCCATTTTCCAAAGACCATGGGTTGTTTTAGCACATGAAATTTCATTCACAGAGGAACCGGGACATAGAATGCAAGACCATAGCCACTGCAAAATTATTGCCGGGCGATCATGAACAGGTGTTCGTCGTGACTACATTGCATTTAGTGGGCGTCTGCATCGTGGTACGGATAGTTCCAGTCCAGTTAATTCAACAGTATTATGTCCGTAAACTACATACAGATAGAACAGATATTACCCCTCTCAGTCCACTGAAAAGACTATCTACTCCTCCCCCCTCTCTTGCCTCAGCTTCAATCGCGCATTCATCCCCACAATGCTCCGCACGAGATCCCAATCCCCATCCAACCCAACCCAATCCGTGACCAGAATGCCAGTAGACCAATCACTGTCTTCCTTTGTACCATGCATGCGGCACAAATAGTCCACCGCAGCCGGGTTCAACTTGGCCGCAATCTTCTCGGGCCAGGTGCCAAGCTTCCAGAAATTGCTGGCGCTCAGAAAATTGATATAGAACGGATGTGCCCGTGTGGCAACAGGGCCCGGGAGAACGCCGAATGGATAGCATGTGTCAGCCGCCCGGCCGCAATGCTCTTGGACGTACTTGATTTTCTCGCCGATGTTCTCTGTCTCCATGACTTCGTAGAAATCTTGGATGCAGATCTGCCCGCTGGGGCAGGTCGCGTTGGCGCAGTTGTCGGCCCAGCCGGAGGCGCAGATTCCCCAGCCTTTGCCCTCGTGGATGTCCTTGAGGTGGTCTAGGATGTCGAAACGGCGGATGAGAACGACTTTCCCGCGTACTTCGCCTAGCGTGGGGATCTTGGGGTTCGTGTACCACCTGCTATCGGGACGGGCGTAGTGATCGCTTAGGATTCGAGACAGTTGCTGGTCGGTGTGCTCGCCGGTTCCCTCGCGTTTGAGGGAGATGATTAATGTCTCTGATGGGTTGTTGTCGAGGAATTCGTTCACCTCCTTCATCAGATCGCGGAAGTATTTGCTCCCGGTTAAGGAAATGGGGAAGACACTGTGCACGAGGACAAGCCCGTCCTTGTCTGCGTCTTCGGGGTTCTGGGGCTGCACCCGGATGTCGAAGAATCGGACGCCGTTCTGCAGTTGCTCCTTAGGGCTGACTGCCTGGCAGCGAACGGAGGGCGGTGCCACGTAACAGGTGGGGGAATTGTGAGTCCCCGGAATAGAAAGAGAGGAGAGTAAGGTGTCGTCCTTGAGTTCACCCATCCATGCATTCAGGTTGGCTGATGAGAAGATTGAAAGGTGGGATTCGGGCGTGATATAGATGCCAGTGAATTTGAATCGAGGGTCATCACTCAATGCTTTCATGGTGGCAGACTCTGTGGTCGGCACAGGGGTCTGGATTTGGTGCTTCTCTCCTTCCACATCAAAGTGCCACCGTAGTCGCTCTTTGTCGGTGTCAATGAATGCGCGAAGCTCCGTGCGTATTGTTTGGAAAGGTTCGATGTGAACATCGACCTCCTCGTGAACGAATGGCTCATTGTCATGAGTGATCGCAGCGACGGGCGCAGTGGTGCGGGTTACATTAGTCAAGACTCGGGTGAAATTCCTCGCAAAACTTGAGATTTCAAGATGACTGTGATGAGGGTGGAAGCGTTCAATGCGCTTCAATGTAATTGGCGTCGAGGTGAGATTGCGAATGGTTAAGTGTTCTGCCACCATTTTCGTAGGTGATCTTCTTGGCCAAAGTCCCGAGTGACAGCCCATGTCAGGAGAGAAATTGAGTGTCCCAGGAAAAGGTTCAGGGGATAAATAAGGCTGAGTTGAGTTTGCTGACACTGGTGAACGAACCGCGAAACCAGGCTACAAGGTTAAATTGGGGCGTGTTATTGGTCTGGATAGTTCAGGATGTATGGTAGCGCTGGAGAACTGCGACGACACTAAATCAGCCACGATGCATTACGCACCAATAATGGTTGGCCTTTGCGTCTTGGGATCTCCCGCGACGGCGGTACGCTGGGACCCAGAAAAACTTTCCCCGATTGAAGATAAATGAAGACCTTAATTTGAAAAGTTCCACCAGGGCAATTAATTCCCCTCTATCTATTATTGGAACGCGGGATTGTAAACTTTGAAGATCAGCCATTGGCATGTTCACACACCTAGTTGAAGTATTTGTTCTCCTTCTCCCCCCTTCTTATTGAAATTGAATCATGTTGTAGGGCTATGACCGGATGAAATGTTGTTCTTTGATATTGCACTGTTTTAGTCCAGGATAATATGCGTTTCACCCAGATCTGTAAAAAAAAAAAAAAATTAAATAAAAATATTTTTTATCTTATCTTAACCCTACTTAGATCACGACTGCCATTTACTATTATTTCGATTGATCGCGGTGTCATGGGTAGTTTGTGATGTTCAATTGGTACATATAATCCATAACCTTTGTGGTCCTAATAAAATATGTATGCAAAAAACATCCATTATGGGAATTGTGCTCAATGTTATGGTACAGAAGCAAATACACAATCTCGGATTGGTGCCATAACTTAATGCACACAACTTCTCCGCAACAACGGAAGCAAAGATGGACCGAAATAGGAAAATGCGGAGTGACGATCACGTGGAATGACGCCGGGGTCGGTTATCATCGGCGTTCAATGCGGAGGAAGGAGGACAAGCATAACCTGATAACTGCCATCCTTCCACCATGTCGGACTGCGTTCTGACATCTCGAAAAGCACCTTCTGCTCCTCCATAGTACTCCATCGACCTCCGCTCAACAATGAGCATCTTCCGCAGCAGCAGAGGCCTTTTAAGGGTTATCCATTCGTGCCAGTCCCGAAGAGCGTTACCGATTGCTCGCTCCCGAGCAACAATTCCGATTCCTCATCGTCAATTCCATGCTGTTTCGTCTCTATGGGGGGTAAAGTCACAGGTCTTGAAGGATGTCGGTGAGGGTAGGTTGAACCCGATGCCAACCATTTTATTGATATAGTCACTTATCGGAATTCATCTTCATAGGGATCACGGAAGTTCAGATTATCCAATGGTATGTCGAGGAGGGTGCTCATATTGAGGAATGGAAACCATTATGCCAATACCAGTCCGATAAGGCAGTTGACGATGTCAGCCACCCTCATACACATGACCCATACACCGGAAAAGCCCTAACAGATGCAGATCACCTCACGATACGAAGGCATTGTGAAGAAGCTTCATTTCGAAGCAGATGATACTGTCCCAACGGGGAGGGTAAGCGATTTTTAGACCCAACAATACTCGAAACACGGTAGCTGACCGTCTCCTGGAGGCACTATGTGACATAGAAGTAGAAGATGGGAAATACCCAGATGACAACCCTCCGCCCGAATCGACACCGGCACCGGAGCCGGTGCCAAATAATGTCGCGCCTGCACAGCCTGCCGACGCTGCAAACCCTACCTCTCAGCCATCTGAGTCTTCAAGCAATGGGCCAGCTTCGCGATACGCAACGCTGGCTACTCCGGCCGTGCGTGGGCTGCTGAAGACAAACAACATAAAGATAGAAGATATCCAAGGAACCGGAAAGGATGGACGTGTTCTCAAAGAAGACGTACTTCGATATATAGCCACGCGGGACACTACAGCTCCAGCGCAACCTACACCACTGGGTTCGCAACAAACGGACACAACTGTCAGCCTGACTCCAATTCAATCCCAGATGTTCAAAACTATGACCCGGTCACTCACAATTCCCCATTTCCTATACGCTGATGAACTTAACATCAACAACATCACTGCTATGAGAAAGAAGTTGGCCAATGACCCCAAGGACCCGAAGAAAGTCACATTCCTGTCGTTCGTTATCAAAGCGGTTTCTCTAGCCCTGAATGAGTACCCAATTTTAAATGCCAAGGTTGACACTAGCAACCCCGACAAACCACAACTTATCATGCGGCCCAAGCACAATATCGGCGTTGCAATGGATACGCCAAATGGTTTGATTGTTCCGAACGTCAAGGATGTCGCCAACCGGTCCATTCAGGACATCGCATCGGAAATATCCCGTCTAAGTGCTCTCGGTAAAGAAGGGAAGCTTACACCGGCGGACTTGGGTGGCGGTACAATCACAGTCTCCAACATCGGAAATATTGGGGGCACCTATGTTGCACCCGTACTTGTACCCAGTGAAGTGGCCATTCTAGGAATCGGGAAAGCGAGAACGGCTCCTGTCTTTGATGAAGCAGGACAGGTGACAAAGGGAGAACTGGTCAATTTGAGCTGGAGTGCAGATCACAGAGTGGTGGATGGAGCATCTATGGCTAAAATGGCGAACATAGTTCGGGAAAGCATTGAATCCCCGGAGCTGATGCTCCTGAACCTACGATAAACCAAAGATAGAAATAAAATGTCTTTTCATGTGGAACGGATGGCATTTACTTCATCATTTTCTATTAGTACCTATCACTGATAGTGTACCTCGAGAAAACCTCGAGAAAAGGCCTACAAGCGATAAGACCAATACAAACGGAAGATAATTACCTGTAATGAAACTATGGTATCCTAAACAATGCTTGTGAATGAAAAGGGCTCACAGTGTTTGTCAGACCTCGGGGCTGTTTGTTTTCTTTCTTCCCTCTACCTTAACTTTTCCCCTCTTTGAATGGCGCGGGGTTTCTTCTGTCTTGCCTACATCTCAGTCTTGTTGCCTACGCTGCCTGCTGAAGAATCTTTACCCACCTTGTTTTCTTTTTCACTGACTATTTGTCCTTGCTCATTGTATTCATTCCTGACATTTTCTATCACTTGTCTTTCTCTTGTCTTTTTCATGTTGTCTTTGTCTGGCTGAAACTTCAAACTTCCCTTGAATCTGCCTGATCATAACCATTAAACCATCAAAAAGCAGCTACCATGGGTACCAGGGGCCTTGTCTTCATTCGCTGTCGTGGTAGATACTTTGTCTACTACAACCACTTCGATAGTTACCCTGAAGGCCTTGGTGAAGCCATCGTGCAAGAGATTCCAGAGGATCCCGAGGAATATCGCAGTAAGGCTGAAGAGTGGTTCGTTCTACAAACGATTATCGCTAATGTTTTGTAGAATGGCTAGAGTCAATGCGTGAAGCATATAATGAATTGGTTGATAAGTTCGAACAATATCTTCCTGTCAACATATGTGATTCTTCTATGGAGGGGCTCAGTACACGCTATCGGGATATTGACGATAGGCTGCAAGAACCACCCCTACGTGCCATATTGCCAGAGTGGATCGACCAATTGTTCATCGAATGGAACTACACGCTTGATCTCGATCGTGAGCTTCTAGGTGTCGATCAAGCGGTGTACTTTCGTCTTGATAAAATCCCACGCAATGGGCGCTGGCACCACTATCTGGACCTAGACTATTCCCGCGGACAGAGGACTTGGAGCCCTGAAACCCCAGATGACATCAAAGGCGATGCCATATATACACCGGAAGTGAACCGCGAGTCTATAGCCAGATATGCAGCACTTGATATTGATATAGTCCCTCCAACGGCTTTGTTGCCTGATGCGTCCGACACATTGGTTCCTCGCGATCAATTTCTGTTAGATATTTTCAAGCCCATTTATCACCAGTTTCGTGACCTTTTGGATGCATTTGTCTATCAGTGGTCTCCCGATGATTTTATGTTTCAGGAAGTATCATTTGCAGTGTTGTCGCTTGCCGCCGGTGAAGTGAGCTTCGCGTCCCCACGAGCACTTGGTACAAAGTATGCGAGGGAGGGGTTTTATCTGTTTCCGCAGCAGAGCCCAGAGAGCGATGGACCTCAACTGCTTCCAGAATTCCTTTTTGAGCGGCATGTCCCTGGCACTGAAACTGGATCAGCTCCTCGATGCACAACTTACTGGCTTGGCAATGTCCTCATAAACTTGGCTACCAGGCTTGATTTAGTTGAAAATGAAGAAGCCGCGGTTGCCGATGTGGTAGATGCCGGTCTTAATCAGGGCTTGGAAGATTTCTATGGGTTGGCTTTTTCATTGCTAGATGTTGTCCTGATCCATGTCTATAAAGGGGACGAAGCACAAGTGAAAGTACAGAAGTCGGACTTGATGCCTTTGTTCTATTTCGACAATAGGAGCTCCCGTTTCCTGAACGGCCCTCGTTCCAGGCCGCTCCAGCAGAAGAACTTGATTTCCCAGGCTAATGTCGACCAAAAACGCAAGGACCGCAAATCGAGAGCATCATTTGAACAAGCTCTACAGGAGCAAGCCTGTGTCGCTTTTACAATGATGATGGGGGTTTTCAACGTGGCTTCAAGGCTGCATCTAGCGAATACAAAATCGAGAGTTGTCCCTAACGAGATTTTGCTAACAATCATGCAGCACGCAGACACGCAAACATACAAAAACCTAGCCAGTGTATCTGCATGTTGCCGAGACATGTGTAGTCGCGCATTTCGTTTGAACGATGATTACGCCATTATCGGTATTGAGAACGAAAGCGGATCATCCTCTCGATATATTGTTGAAGACCTTCATTCAGGAGAACGAAAGAGATTAAATATGAAGTCTAGGTGTCTAATGAATCAGTCACATTTCCGCGAGGACAACGACAATCTAGAACTAAATCCCGTTATTGGGATCGCCAATCCAGCCAGGAGAAGTATCATACAGAGCGTGACTTTGGAATTTCCGGGCCTTCTTCTCGGGAATGAACATGGCCAGGAGGAGCAAGAATCATCTCGGTAGGTTGTGTCAATTTACCTTCAACGCAATCCTCTAACGTTTCCCGCAGCCGGTCGAATGGCAGACCAGACAATGACGATGACAAGAAACTCTTTCGCATAACGGATAAAAAGTACCCCGGGTTTGTTGCGCATGCCTGGGCATGCTATGTTAAAACATTAATCCGAAACACTGCACAAGATCCGTACATGGATAGGTTCATTGATATTCAAGGTGCATCCTATGAATGTCTCCTTCGGCCCCGGTACCGTGAATTACGGCTCGAGCCTTTTTACCGTAACGGTTTCCGAGGATATTTGCGCCACCCGAAAGACGAGGGCGCAGGGGAATGGTTACAGCTCATATCGTATGCAGTTCACAGGCTCGGGTTGGAGGAGAAAGGGAACCGGGATCGATACCTTCAAAGGGGATTGCCCGTGATAGTGGCCTTTGGCACAAGGCTAAAGTTCTTTTACTACATCTTCCACTGCAAGAGTGCACCTGCAGTCCCGCCAAATATAAGCTCAAGCGGTTCTCGGTTTGCTGCAGCTTGCACGGATCCTGAGCCCCAGAATCGTTTCTTGCAGCTTATTCCAGGTGAAGATCCTCTCGATTTGAAGGATCCAACGGATCGAACAAGGTTCGAGGATCTATTTCGAAAGATTTGCGCCCAGAGGTCCGCCAGGGAGGAATGGGATCCGATCACTGAAAAGAACCAACCCCTCATTGAAACGAACACGGATACCTAAGGCAGTGGATGCCGTACACAACGACGAGGACCTGAAATACTGATGAATAATTTGATGATGCCAGAAGGGGGCTGGATGCTTCCACATGCCCTCCGGCTTGATTTCGTTCTCTGGTCATATTTACTACATTTGTTTGAATTGGAGGGGTGCCGAGCGGGAAGAGACTGATGAAAAGGTAGAATGGTGATGAACTTGGGTGGTTTGCTGGTGATCAGGTATTGATTATTTGGCACCACATGTGTATTTAACAAAGCGCTCCATTAGTATTTGCTTTTTTAAATGAAAATCAACAATAGCCTATGTTGTACGAACGTATCAATCTGTACAGATTTTCAGGGAATTCGCCACAGGAAAGAATGTCCTTGGAATCACCCAAAGGCTCTAGACGTGGTGACACATTCCAAGTCAAGCCTAGAGCCCTAAGCCATGGTACCGCAATATAGCCGGTTCTCGAAGGACCGACAATGCAATCCATGCCAAAACAAAGAAATGAAAGCGACATCCCTCACGATTTACCATAGACTAATCTATGCACGAGATCCAGCTCCTCCCGGTACAGAAATACATACCAGAGCTGCCATTATCACCAGTACTACAAAACAATAGAAACATAAATAGAGAAGATCCCTACCCCATGAATCACGAACTAAAGCAAGTAAAGACGTATCATTGGATATCAAGTCATCTGCATACCATGCCAGACATTGAACGGATGCGTTGCAGATCGCACATACAAAAGGTATAGTATATAAAAACCACGCCGACAAAAAGCGAAGAAGGGAAATGAAAACTCCAAGATCAGAACTCCCACCGACGTAATCAAAACAATTTTGTTCCAACACAATAAGAGAGAAAGAGAACAGGCTATTAAACTCCACGGACACCAGACCGGGTGGGGGTCATCCATGCATATTCCAAGCAGATCGTAGTTTGCGCAAGATATCAACCAAAGAAATTCCAACGTCAAGGATACATGACACAATAAGCGTGTTTGTGTGTATATGTGTGTGAGAGAGGGAGGGAGGGAGAGAGCAAAGCAAGCTACTGATATTCAGCGAGCTTATCGCGAACAGTTTCCAGGACTTCGCGCATGACCTGCTCCTGCGGCGCATGGGCGTTGATGGTCAGCGCATCCCATTCGCCCTGGGGCTCCTCGAGATCCTGGAGTTGCGACTGCACCATGGTGCTCTTCATGTAGTGGGCTTGGCGGGCTGTGACGCGCTGCAGGAGGACCGTCTCGTCTAGTTTCAGGTAGGCGAAGTGGATCTGGACGGAGGGCGTGCCGTAGGCGGCGACGCGCATGACGTCGCGGTACTTCTGTTTCAGGGCTGAGCAGGCGACGACCACGCCCGAGGGCGGGTGGTAGTTGTTTGCTTCGGAGGGGGAGAGCGCTGTGATTGCTGCGTTGCGCAGACAGATGAGCCAGTCCCAGCGGTCTGCGTCGGTGAGGGGGATGCCGCTGCCCATTTTCTCTCTGTTCTTGGCAGAGTGGAACTGTTTTAGTTAGTGTTAAATACTTATATATACACAGATATACATATACACATATATGTATGTAGTATGTGTGTGGTTATGAAAGGTAGCTTACATCGTCTCCTTCGAGAAAAGGAACATCCAATGCGGCTTGGAGACCTCGTCCGACGGTGCTCTTCCCACAGCCGGCGGGACCGGTGACGACCCAGATATGTTGGATTTGTTCCGGCTTGGGGTTGACGGACCACATTGAGGTGGAGGAATGGCTTAAAGAGGATTTGCCGACGGGCTTGCGGGTCGCATCTACAACGGCATTTTTGTTGAGAGCTGACTGCAGTCGTTCCCCGGCTGAAAGCATTGTGAAAAGTGTGGAAAGGGTTCCTGGCGGCAAAAGAAAGGGAAATAAAAAGAAGAGGTGTATGACGTGCGACAATGGATTGATGGGGTGGCTGAACCAAAGTTTAGATGTCAATGTAGATATATACGGATAGTATTGTAGTATATGTAGATGGATATCAGGAAGGATAGATAGTATTCAGAAAAGAGGGATTAAAGATGTAGAAATAGAGTCAGGGAGAAGGAGATCTAGTATGGAATAAAAGTCAAGGCAGGAAAAAGAAAAAGAAAAAGAAAAAAGGAGGACAAGAAAAGATAAACAGGGACAGGAAGGGCATAAATCTCCTTCAAACATCAGTTATCAAATTTGGGACAGTGGGTCAAAAACCGGGGACGGTATTTTCATTTTGTATCGCGAATTTATCGTATTGGGTACTGAGCAGGAAAGATTATGGGGCAGTGAGGCAGGATTAAAACACTCCATTATAATACACCGTACCCAGTAATAATCTTAATAAATGAAATCAATTATTGATCGAGGAAAATAACAGAAAATACCTCGAGTGGGGGGAAGAAAAAAAAAAAAAATAAAATAAAAATAAAAAAACTTATTTAGATAATAGGGATAAAAAATAAATAACAAAAAGGACAAATCCCCATAAAACTTCTGAGAGGCGTTGAAACTCTGGGAGTCCAGCGGTCTGGTCATTAGCGGGAGATCCGATATAGTGTCATCGTTTTCGCATCCACTTTTGTAAGATCAATACGTCGGTAGGACTTGATTTACTTCTGCGCTATTCACGGGGAAGCAGATTACCACTGGAGAGCATTGTACTTAACAGGGTAATATTCCCCATTGTTTCCTTCCCAGTTTTATACAAAGAAATTTAAATTTACTTTACCCCCTCTTTTGGAACGGTAACAATTAACCCGGACCGTTTCAATTGCCGTCAGCATTGTTGATGATGTCATGTCATTAATACTGTATTGAGATGATGAAACATTACCATACCGGGCCAGGCTGGATGCTGGATGGAGCCTTTGTCCCCCCCACGCCAAACCACTTTCAGCGTGGAACCCTTCCGTCGTTTTCGATTAGAATTCCAGGGGATGGAAAAAGAACATTTGCAAACGGGAACTAGTGTACTTGGTGTCATGTACTGTATGGTTCTTCATGACTCTGCATGTCTAGTTGACAGATTTCTTTCTTATCTTTTCTCCTCCTTTTTGTTTTATTTTTAATATATTGTATTTTTTTTTTTTTTGGTCCCGGCTTGATGATTTTTTTAACTTTCCCTTTACTTTCATTATTATCACTTTTTTTTCCCCCTTTACCTCGCCAAAATTACCCGTACTTTGGTTCAAAATCGACAGATCGAACCAGCACACGGAAAAGGACAGCAATCCTGGACAATCTCTCGGACTATTTCCAACTCACAACAAGTATTTGCGACCGTCGTGTGACATGAGCACATGTAGACCGCCAGTTCCTTGATACCAGTCCACGTGTGAAGTCATCTAGATCGAGGTCCGGATCTCCTGGAACTTGAAAAAAAAAAAAAAAAAAAAAAAAAAAAAAAAAAAAAAAAAAAAAAAAAAAAAATAAAAAAAAAAAAAAAAAATAAATCCATGTATTATATGTAAAACAAAACAAAAAAAAAAAAAAAAAAAAAAAGTGACGAAGCTGCAGCAGGCTGGCATGACAGAAATTCCGGGGTAAAGCCTGTCTTGTGGCCAAATGCAATGCAGGTCAAGAAAAACCCCTCACATTCATAGGCTGTTTCCCGACAAGTGCAACCTTATTTGTAGTTCAACCAATTCGGAATTGTGTTTCCAGCCTGTCTGTCATAACTTCCACAACCAATAACCGGGACCGAATTTCCAAGAGGTATAAGTGCCCAACATCTAACCGGTGACAGCGGACGGTCCAAGCGGGACTTTCAGATGATAGACATCGACAGCAACTTTGGATGCGCCTGACCCCTCTCGAGGGGCAGGGAGGTCTTAGAGTATATAGCACAAGAAATAATGTGCCAGTTGTCGTGGCTCCGCTAGAAGCTTACTCCTAGACCTGAGTGATTCTCGTCTGAACTTGTCAGATGATACTTGTGATGAATGAACCCCATATCTCAGCCCGCCTCACGAATTTCCCTCCAGTCATTATCAATCTTATCACATTGTCCAGCTATAAGGTTAGGGCAGATCCCATCTCTGGTTACGGCCCGCATGAACGGTGTTACTTTCGACGGCGTTCAGGTAGCAGGACCGATCGGAAGGAGGTCCGACACCTTAGAAAGGAGTAGTTCAACCTATTCTCATTCGTAGACTGGGCTAGAACAAAGAAATACGAGGTACTCATTGACACAGACCGAAAGAAAATACATAAAAATAAAATGTCCGTATAGAGATGTCGATAAAGGCGGTGAATTACATAAGCCGTCATCTGGCAGATCACGAGCAACGAGACTGAGGTACGCAACATGATCATTGAGTGCTTCTCGGTCGGGTCATTGTTTAGTAACAATCTGCACGAACTCTGATTGAGCTTAGTCGCCTTGTCATTCCCTGTGTCGGTTGTATATTGGTCTATATTATCTTCTTCCCCCTCCCCCGCGTGACCCACGATGACCTCCCTTTTCTTCTCCACCCCCGTCGACATCGATGTCGTCCTTGAAGACAGCGATGAGCGTCAGACCGTCGATGTTAAGCTCGATAAGGGCCGTCGCGAACGAGTCCCTCTGTATATGGATGGCGAATCGGTCAAGGGTGCTGTGACAGTGAGACCCAAGGATGGAAAGCGTTTGGAACATACGGGCATTAAGGTGCAGTTCATTGGCACGATTGGTATGTGACCTCATGGCATTCTGCGCTTTCCATCTACTTCTCGGCTGATGCTATGTCTCTAGAGATGTTCTACGACCGTGGCAATCACTACGAATTCCTCTCCCTAGTACAAGAGCTTGCAGCCCCCGGGGAGTTGCAGCACCCCCAGACGTTCCCATTCAACTTTAAGAACATCGAAAAACAATACGAATCCTACAATGGCATTAATGTGAAGTTGCGGTACTTTGTCCGGGTGACGGTCTCGAGACGAATGGCAGACGTGATCCGCGAGAAAGATCTCTGGGTGTACTCCTATCGCATGCCCCCCGAGACCAACAGCCCGATCAAGATGGATGTCGGCATCGAGGACTGCTTGCATATCGAGTTTGAATACTCCAAGTCCAAGTATCATCTCAAGGATGTTATCGTGGGGCGTATCTATTTCCTCCTTGTCCGCCTAAAGATCAAACACATGGAGCTGTCCATCATCCGACGGGAGACGACTGGATCCCCTCCGAACCAGTATAACGAGAG
Source organism: Aspergillus avenaceus (assembly GCA_009193465.1). Taxonomy (NCBI): domain Eukaryota; kingdom Fungi; phylum Ascomycota; class Eurotiomycetes; order Eurotiales; family Aspergillaceae; genus Aspergillus; species Aspergillus avenaceus. The sequence goes on from ML742063.1 coordinate 60,969, forward strand.
CGAGACATTGGTGCGGTTTGAGGTAAGCTTGCGGATGTTGCTATTTCAACCACGATAGGGCACATGCTGATCAGTATCACGTCAGATTATGGATGGTTCTCCGTCACGAGGTGAGTTGTTTGTACTGGCGATGGAACCAGTTGGCAATTTTCGAAGATGAGCCCAATTATACTGACAGCTTCCAGGCGAAACTATCCCTATTCGGTTGTTCCTAGGAGGGTTTGACTTGACACCCACTTTCCGAGACGTTAACAAGAAATATTCGACTCGGTATTATCTAAGTTTGGTACTCATTGACGAAGGTACGTTCACTCTGTCACATCCCGCTTGTCTCTGCCTGATGGATACACTGGGGCCTGAGGTTCTCCAGCCCAGTTACCCCCATCACCATCCCACGGCATCCCACTGTCTGGGTCAATAGCCGACCGGCTATTGACTAGTCTCGGACCAGTCAGGATCGGCTGTTCGGGCCGGGAAGTCGCAAAGTGAGGTCGGCTGAATTGAGGAGCTTCACTTCCGACGTTCCCCCCGATTGGCCGCCCCCACACTATACCGCGTAGGGGAATTATCCTCGCGTGGTGTGCCCCACCCCCAGTTTCCACCGGTTTTGCAGAGAAAAAAAAAAAAAAAAAAAGAAAAGACAACTCAATTACCGGGAAATTTTCAATTTGGTTCCAAAATCTAGTCCTGACTCGCATTGCACAGATGCCCGTCGGTACTTCAAGCAATCCGAAATTGTCCTCTACCGCCAGGCCCCCGAGATTGCCGCCACTCCGCAAATCGCCCAGCAACAACTGATCCAGCAACAACAGCTTCAGAACCAGCACCAGCAACAATTACCCCCGGGCTCCGCTACCGCCGGCCCTGGACGCGAGGCCTTCCCGAACCCGGCTGTCACGGCCCCAGTGGCATAATCGCTTTGAGCACCTTGTCTAGTTCCAATTATGACTCCCTGACCATGTCGGCAACTATCTTGACTTGCCTTCGTTCTCCATATACCCAGTCTTAACGCTGTACTCTGCCTCTGTGCTTGTTTCTACCACTGCCAGTTCCATTAGATCTTCTCTGCCTTTTAATGTTTCACACGATTTACACTGTATATGTCCCTGATCTGCTTTGAATTACCGCTAGCCCGCAGGGCTGCGAGGGTAGGTAAATTGTTTTGTAAAGTAACCTATCCAAGGACACAACCTATCTCCCAACAACTTCCGTTATCCACAGTCAACTGGTATCGAATATGAAACATTAAATATGCATCAAGGTCTATGGTCTACAATAAATCTTCAAAGTATAACATACATGCGTCTATGCGAATCCGCGAACTTCATGTAACACCTTGCCAAGGGCATCAAGAACTTCTCCATCATCGCTTTCTCTCCCGGCGACCTGGACCGCCTGTACCACAAGCGGGTATAACCATTCCAGGTGCTTTCGGTGATTCTTTTCGCCAGACAATGTTGTCTCGTGCGATGACATGGCCACGGGCGGAGGCGGGATGGCAGATGGTTCGCTCCGCAACTGAACCATGCCCAAAAGGAGATGAAGCAATGATCTCCGCGCGGGGGTTGGCTGAGGCATCAGACCGCGTAGGGGCTGGTCCGCAATATAACCTTTAAGGGATACGGCACACCGAAGGATCAGGTATGGCGAGATGGAGCGGGCGAGAGAAATGCGAGCCAATGCTTGCTTTTGGTCGTGCGAGCCTGCAGCCGATGGGGTTGATGCTAGCTCGAATAGTGTATCGGCTACTGTGTAGGCCATTTTGGTTCGCGTAGTCGGCGTGGGGTCGTATGTTCGTCCGGGACGTACATCGTATATTCCTTTGAGGGGGTCGTCTTCTAAAGATTTCTCTGGGAGGTCAAATCGTTGTGGTAGGTAGATGAATGAGGAGCGCAAGAGTGCGCAGGCGAAACTTCGTTGGACCACTTCGGGAATAGCTGAGGCGCCGAGAGCCGGGATAATCAGTGTTTTCAGCCTGTTGAAAGACGCGATGTCGAAGGCCTCATCTGCCAGTATGGTCGCTTTCGGCATAGGAACGGTTCGGTAGCCTCTAGCTGAGACTAAGCCGTTTGCGATATTGACGACACCTTTCCAGAAGCGAGAGATCTGTGTTTGATCGGACTTATCGTACTTCTCTTCCACGTGTGGAATAGCCACTTGGATAATGTTGAGCGATACCGTCGTCGACTTTTGCCATAAGCTAGGCTCGCGATCTTTCCCGGGCCATTCGTACCTCTGCACGATCGGGTTGGCCAAGTGTTCTAGCGCAGCTGACAAAGAGCCATTGCTGAATATATCTCTCCTAATACCGAACTCGGCAATATACCAGTTAACGAGGTCTACTGTGCTCTTCGAGAAGGCAATGTACGTCGGCTTTTTCGAATCGTTCTCGGGGGACCACTTCGTTAATGCAGAATCGACAAAATCAGCAAGGCAAGCGAGTATCTCTGCTTGAGAATCCTCTTTGTCTGAACAGATCGTTCTTATGCATTCGATGACCAACGCCTGTAGGCTGGATTGGCGGTCAATATCCGGGGAATATCGCGGCAGGATTGAATTCCAAACTAGAACACGCATGTGGTGGAGGATCGTTTTGATGTCATCAGTCGTCAGCTCATTCTTATATAAGCGGTAAACCTGTTGGAATGCGTTCAAATAAGCAATTGCAGCGTCTTGATTCTGCCGATCCAGGTTTAATAGGTCTTCCCTATCCGTCGGGTGCCCATTCAACCACAACGACCACGTAGACTGCAGAGACTGGTGGCTCAGCCCACTTCCAGCCTGCACATGGAGGAGTATGCTAGAGAGGCTTGTGTATACGGCCTCACTGAATTCCAGCATTCGTGAGGCAATTAACTTCTGAAAATAGACTAGAAGCCGTTCCCACGACTGGTCAAATTCCGTGTCCTGAGCGATAGCCTCGAAAAAGTTCGTGATCAAGTCGGAAGCTCCTTTTATGGTGATAACAGACGTTTCTACCCATGAATTGAGCTCATCGGAGCCTTTTGAGGTGGCGTGGCTATGTACACCCTCCAAATCCACTTCGATCTCCTCCACCATCCGAAACAAAACTCGATTAAGACATAGTCGCCATGCCTTCGGGGAGAGTTGCTGGCCATAGGCATCGAAAATCCTTAAGAGAGTTTGAACTGCACAGTTCCTGATTTCCGACCTGCTATCTGTACCGAGATCTACAATCCGCAAGAGAAGTAGTAGCCACAGGGCATTTCGAGAATTAGAAGGGTCCTCGCTCTTTGCCAGTTCCACAAGTTCATCTTCGCTCACCGAGACCTTGATCCTGGACTCAATAGAGAACTGTTCGATTTGGCCTTGGAGAAAGTCAGACACATTCCAGAAAGAGGATGTCGTAGTCAGTGAAATATTGAAGTCTTGTTGCTGCAAAGCAAACTTGGAGAAGGACTCTACCAAGTACAAAAGGCATGGCTGCGGAAGCAAGGAGATAAAGTCAGAAGCGATAAGCTGCAGGGACTTGTACGCAACCCTAATAAGGCGATGTGAGTCTGCGAGCAATGATTTCTGACGGTGTTTGTTGAGATTTCCATTCTCTTCGACAGGGATGCTGCCAAACACGCTAGAGATAAGATCGAAAGCAACAGCCCAGCCACCGGTGAAAGTTTCTGCATATTGCTCCAAAATATTTTTCAAAGTCTCCAAGCTCTGTTCATGTACCTCTGCAACAACTGTCGACGGTGATCCCAGGGGACAAGCGTTGGTACTATAGAGCAGCTTGATCTGTGTTCCCAGTGTTTCAAGGTTTCTCATTTGCCGCGCGTTCCGTATTTTATCGTCATCGTTCTCTTGCTTCATTGTTTGAAAAACAAGGTTGTTAAGCACTTCGTTGGCCCGCAAGCAGAGGCTTTGGCTGATTGTTGATTGCGCAGCAGTTGACATTAGTCTTTGTGTCAGCAACTGCCAGGCATCTTGGTCATCCTCATTTAGCGATGACAACCGCTCTAGATTCGCTTTGCATAACTCGTTCGCTCTTTCTAGTACAAATTTCAATTCCTCGTCTTGTGTCTTAAATTTACCTACGACAAGCGACACGTGACGCGTGCTCCTGCGCACAAATCCAGGCCGGGACTGCGCTAAATTGGAATTGCTGGATGTCAATCCAGATGCTTCCTCTGGGATAGGTACTTCGGTCGCTCCGGAAAGACCCAAGAGTGCAGTCAGAAGTTCTTGGAATGAATGGCTTGGGTAGTCGCTTGTACTCTCGAGCATCTTAGAGGATGCGGCCTGGACAGCAATGATTTCGTTTCCAACGCTCGCTTTGGAACCTTCAAGCGCAGATGAAGCTTCGGTACCAGCTGCGTATGCGCTTATTAAAAGATCTATGTCCTGTAGCGTACCCAGAATAATAGACCAGGCCGGCTGGTCCAAAGTAGGTCCGAGAGCGATTCCTAAGTTCAATAAAGCACGTAAGCAGAGGAGATTTCTTGTGCTAAGGGACACGGATGGAGCATCGAAAGAGACACCGGGAGTTTCAGATGTCGGGGAACCGATGAAGGCCACATCTCGACTCTTTCTTTTCTCCTCAGCACCATGGTTATGGTGAGAAGCAGATGCGGCTGCCGGGGTAAGACCCATAGAATTAGCCCCGCTTACATCAACCGGCATGGCCGCCTTGCCTAGAGTTGTCAAGAAAGCATCCCTAGGAGTAGCCAACCTGAGCAAGCCTGCAACATGCGCCAGCTTCTGGAAGGATCGAACGAGATTATGGTAGAATTCATCATCCAATGAGGCGTAAAGAAAAGTTGAGCAGGCCGCAAGTACAGCTGGCCAGCAATTCTCAATAACTCCTGCGCAGATTTTGATCGCCGGAAGCTGGGGATGGGATTCTAAATCTAATGGATTCAGTGGCACGGGGGATTTCTTGGTATTTGGCTTCTGAGTACTCCGTGTTGAGTCGGTTCTTTGAACGTCCTGGGATGGTCTAGGAGAGTCGGCATTTTGATCAGGGCCTGTTATTCGATTTTTCCGCTTTTGTTTCAGATCGGGCACTGTCAAAGGAAGGATAAACTTGGCAAGGCCTTCGGCAAAAGACGAAATGCAGTTAAGCACAAGGCTATATATATAGGTATCAGGAGGCGTTGGCGGGTCGGTTTTGTCGAGCAGCTCCATATAGGCTGTACGAACAGTGCTCCACTGATTACTTATACCCGGTACATTAGTGTCCGTAGACGGTACTGACGTTCCAATGACACCGGCAACGCCACCAGCTTCAAGCGTAATTTGCTCTTCCGTAATAGACCTCGAATGTTCGGCCCTCGAAGGTATAGTTGACCGATTGCTGACACCGATTAACGAGGGCTTTTCGGATGCGAGACGTACAAGAGCCCCCATATGATCCTTGAGGATATTCTTTCTCCGCTCTTCCCCGTCATATAGTGAATACATTAGCCGCACCAGTCCGGGCTCCGCGTATAATCCTCGAAAGACTTCCATGCACAGTACGCGCTTCCAGGGTAGGTTGCCGTCCGGCTCAAGAAGGTGCGTCAGTAGTCCAAGGGCCATTTCACATTCTGTAGGGAAAAGAGACATATGGCGCTTGAAGATCACGAGAAGTATACGGGCGACGCGGATGGTCTGAGCGAAGGAATGCCTTTCCGATAAGTACCTTACAGTCATCGGCATGAGGCGAGTTCGCAGAACATGCGCAAGTTCCACATGGCCAACAAACAGACGGCCGCTATTGATCAGGATGCTTTCGATGAGCTCTAGGGTAAAAGTGGGGGAAAGAGACTTGATTCTCATAAATTGCGGCTGCTCGCCATCTGCAAGGCGGCAGAGATCATCTAAGACCTTGTGGGTTTGTTAGTTCGTGTACAATATGATATTTGGGGGCGACCCTCACCCGCAAGGCATCATGTGCGAAGTGACCAATCTGTACGGGGTTCCCTTCTACATCAACGGTTGTTTTAGTTCTTGATTCATGGGACGTTCCTGAAGTACGTCAGTAATTAGTGTGGCTAGAGTACAATTGGGACGGTTGACTGACTATCCTCAACAAGCACTCGCTCAAATGTTGACACTACCAGTTGCTGCAATGTGGCCGCTGCTGTGCTAGAGAGTGCAAGGGTCTTGCTTGCTTGTAGGGTGGCACAGATCTCTAAAGTAGTTACGAGTAGCTCATCCCCTAAGTCATTTGAGTAATGCTGTAACAGGGAAGGAAGGGATTGTAGAATTTTAAGCTGGATATCCAAGCCTTTACATTATTAGTTCTGCGGCTGGAGGTGGAAAGTGATGACATACTCAGGTTAGTTGTCTCCTTTAAGCCACCAAGAACATCTTTCAATCTCTCAGATGGCAAGGCCCGAGATGCCACCAACCTTTGCAGACAAACAACACCGATCCCCGCGAGTTTCGCATGACGGGTGTGGCAGGCTATGATGAAGGGATCGACAAACTTAGGCTTGCGCACCAGATCTCTTCGGTTCTTAGTAAATACATTCATAGATGACAAAAGCCAGTAGTGTACTTGTTAACTAACCCGCAGCAATTTGGGACTCTGATGTAGAGGGCAGTGCCTTCAATTCATTGAGTGAATGCTCGGCCGCCTATATTTGGTAATTAGCTTCACCATTTTCCGTCGGTCTCAGCTGACGTTGAGCTCACATGGCGCAAATCGGAATTTTTCCTCTTAGATTCTTGGATCAGGTTCAAGAGTTCCGTCTGGAGAAGTTGGGAGGACATTTCCAACTAGATGTTGGATCAGAACATGGCAAAAGCCAATGGATGCTGCCTGCGGATAGTAATGTTCCAGTAGATGTAACTTTCATAAGAGATGTTTTGTCTGATATAGGATCTGGATTAATAGGGACTACAAGGATGAATCAAGTTTTTCTGTCAGTAGGAAAGGCGCTGTGCATTTCTAGCAGTGGCCTGTAGTTGGTTTGTTCAGAAAGAATTCCCCGACAGAATCATGGATTAAGTTAAGTTCTAAACAAACGGCGGACGAAGCATAAGGACCGAAAGTGGCATCTCCGGGAATGCCAAGACGCTAACCGGAGATAGGCTCCACACGTGACGCAGCCAATCCCGTTATCATCACGTGCCAATGACTCTTCAAGTCCAGATAAACCCGGGTATTGTTGCTCCAAAAGGTGGGATTGACTGACGGCTGCCCCTCTTTAACCTCGTCCAAAAAGAATTTCCTTTATACCACCCATCCACCTCCCCGACTCAAGCTTTGTAACGGATCCGTTTCTACCGGTCATCCGTTCTGCGAAAGAATGTCTGCTAAAGTCCCGAGAAATTTTCGACTCCTCGAGGAGCTTGAAAAGGGTGAGAAAGGTCTGGGAGCAGGTAAGTGGGACCATTTTTCCAAGCATAACTATATGCGCCATTTCTGCTAATATATACTGCGTTCACCGGAACAGAGGCATGCTCTTATGGCCTTGCAGATGGAGAAGATATGATGATGAGCAACTGGAACGGAACTATTCTTGGCCCTCCTCATGTTCGTCTTTCGCTAGATCAACCCTTGTCGTGTTGAATGACGTCGTTAACCTCGTGCTTCTTAGAGCGTTCATGAGAACCGGATATACAGTGTTCAGATTCACTGCGGTGCCGACTACCCGGATAACCCTCCCGAGATTCAATTCATTTCCAGAGTCAACCTCCCCTGTGTAGACGCACGGAGCGGCAAGGTAGGGCTTCTATCTACATTTCTTTATTTGGGAAGGTCAATGAAGCTAACCCACCCAGATTGACCCTACAAAGCTTCCCTGCCTTGCCCAATGGAAACGTGACTATACTATGGAAACTATCTTGTTGGAAATTAGGAGGTATGTGACTTTTCAACCTCTCCAGTATTTTTTATTTTAACTCATCCTTTTCTAGGTACATGGCTTTGCCGCAACACAAGAAGCTGCCTCAGCCTCCGGAGGGCTCCAATTTCTAAGTGAAGTTATTTGGCCCGAGTACTTGCCAGATACCTCAAAGCACATGATCGGAGTATTGAGGTTGGACCCCTGTCAGGCCTCATCATTTCTTACTTTCTCTTTCCTTATTTTTAGAGCGTGTACAGTCTATGCATAACGGCAGGCATGGCGTGGTGACTTTCCTGGAGCCTACTTTCACTTTATGATTGTCTAGAAATATTTTGACATATACTCGCCCCTTTAAGTGGTGGTTGCGACCACCAGAATAAGTCTAGGTGCATCGCCTCCTAGAAACGTGGGAAAGGTGAGGGATAGGGACCTAAAGGCGCCAGAACAGCGACATCATTAGTTAAGCGCAATCCAGATCCTGAATCTACCGAGATATATATCGATACGATGTCTTAGGGGGGGGTTGGGTGCGGAATGTGTGCAATTCTTCTCACATTGAGTTTCCAATGCGTCAATAGCTTCATTGGACATTGTATTCTCACTGTGATGCATGAGTAATGTGTCCAATCTCGAATCGTTACCCTCCAACCCAAGGATTATTGTATGGAGCACGTGACCTCGAGATAGATTAGAATGTCACATGTCTCCCGGAGTAGATAATTTCTCCTTGTAGTAACCCTGAGTAATGCATAAAACAGTTGTCCCCAGATTGTCCGGGGTACACAGATTTGCCTGTAAGTCCCGGTTTCCGATATAGGAGAAGAGTAACATTTCTTACAGTTTCCCTATACAGGTTTAGCACTTTACCGGGCACTTCTCCGACAGTGCGCAAAGCTGCCGAACACGGCACCAGAACTCGACGCATGCAAACCGCTCATACAACAAAAATTCCATAAATACAAGAGACTTCAAAGCCCATCCCAGACACTCAATGCATTAAAGGCCGGTTATGAGGTACCTGCCCCGTGTGAATTCCTGCTCGATACTCGAACTTTTGGCTAACTTTTTCATAATCATAAAGGCGTACGACCTCCTCCACTCGGCCTCCGCAGGCAACCAACATGATGTAAACCGGATTATATCGCTCATCTCAGAAACCCGGGAGCTCAAGCAGCGAGAATCCGAGATGCAGAGGGCGCTCACTAAATACAAACAGTTAAAACAAAAGCCACCATCTCCGAGAGAGCAGAGGCGAGAAGCGTCCCGGCGCGCGCAGGAACAAACCGCCCTGCGGCATCCGGATGCTACTCCTATTCTATCTCGCCCCCGCCCGGTCGTCAGTGGCAAGCGCCGCGTACCTGTTCTCGTCAATGCGCGTGGAGTACCGTTCCTACGGATCAAGAAACCTCAACCGAAGAACCTGAGCGGCGTGATACGGACGAAGCTGGAAAAACGCTGGAGCCGCATCAAACGTCGCGAACGATTGCATGAAGATTTGCACTTCTCTAAGGACGAGGATGATTGGGACTCGTTGACGCTTGGCTTGGAGAAGGATACATTTGAACAGCCTATCAGAGACGCTATTTCAGTGGTGAACAATCAAATACATGAAACGGACGAGGCGAATCGGCGGCTTGCAGAGGCTATGTGGAATGTTGTCCTTGCTGAGCGGAAATTGGCTGCAGAGGAACAAGCTAAAGAAAAAGGGGAACAAACGACGTGAAATACTGGCTGCTACGATGATGAAACCTACCGTCTGACATTGAGTCAGAACGATGAGGACCACCAGAGGCAATCGGGGCCGATTATTTGCCAACTGACAGCAGTATTTACAGACTGCGATAACCTGGATTTATGGGCACGCAAAGCGTGGTTCAGGGTGCGTAATATCGTACTTTGTCCTGGATGTCACTCGAGTATCATCCTTGGTGCAACAGCAAAGTGCATCGCGCATCACAGGTCAGTCGTCTGAAGGATGACAAATGTCTGCTCACTATACTATGGTTCCGGTATAAGGCTGGGGGCTTTTAGATCACAGTCTCCCCAATCCTTGAATGAAACATATCTCCATATTGCGCAGTCTAGATTCTGGGCGATGTTACCCTTGGAACATTGGTTTTGCCATACAGTAGGAATCACGTAACCCTCTCATGAATCCGTGGCCACTGCCTTCATATAAGGTGTATTTACAAAACCTCATCTATTTGCATGGCGCTGATTAGAAATTTTTAACGACTCGTAACGGGAAAATACTGGTAGTCATAAGATAGCTTCACGCTATGCAGCAATCTTCATCTTTTCCACAGGAGGCATAGCATCCTCACCCTCCTCATCAAAGTCTGCCTTCCCAGCCAATCCACGCTCCCATAGTTCTCTCCCCGTCATCTTCTTCTCTTCCTTTGCTGGAGCCTTCTTATTCGCCTTCTTATCTTCCGCCTCCTTCTCTTCCTTCAGCCTCTTTTCTTCCTCCTCCGCCTCCTTCTTGAAATCCTCCAACCACTTCAAGAACGTCTCCCTGTTGACAACTGTGCCCCGGAACTTGCGGTTCTCCTCCTCCTCAGCCTTAGCGGCCTCCTTCTCCTTCTCGGCATGAACGGCATTCACCCGCTCCGACATCAATTGCTCGGCGTGCTCCTTCAGTGCGCTGACAATGGTAAAGACCATAGCCATCCCCAGATTCTCCTCGATAGTCGGCTGCAAGGCTTCGAGCAGTGTGTCCCGGTCCTCCTGGACGTCTAGCCGGGGGTGTTTGGGGGCATTGGGAGGAGCGGAGATCTCCAGCTCCGGGGCAACATCAGGGTAATCGGCCGGGTATGTGACCTGCAAAATCAACACTGGTTGCTCCGTTTCTTCAACATCATTCTCGGGTACGTCCAAGGCGATCGATATCCGGTATGCGGTGTCAGATATGTCTAGTTATATTTGTATGAGCGTGGATGCGCTTAGTATGCGGAGATTATCCCCCCCCCCCCCTCCCTCTTTTTTGTATTCGTCCGTGAGTTAACTTACCAGTGATTTCTTCTGGGAAAATGGAATCGAGCACCTCGCGCTCTTCGATTTGATCTTCGCGGCCCATGATTTCAATTCTGTCGCCGACTGGGATAGGAGGGGTAAAGCGTTTTAAAGAGTGAGGGGTAATGGGATTTTGTCGCGTTCCCCGAAACCAATGACTCTCTGACTTAGACAGTCCAGTTCCTTTCCGATGGGTGTAGAAAGTAGAGTAAGCGTCTCACTGCGTGGTATTTTCCAAACTGGAGCGTGCAGAGCTCGGTCATGGATACTTTCTTTCATGTATAATATTGCCCCCGTCCCACATGCAAACCAGACAAACAGATAAGAAACTGCCCGAAATTATTTGATCCGAAAAAGGGAATTTCAATGCTCCGCTTTTTCAGTTCCAGTTTCTTTTCAATTATACTTGGATTTTAACTCCCTATAGAGGCAGGAGATTCTCTGCCGTTCCTTTTCTTTCCTAAACTTGGATTGTTACTATCACTGTACGTTTAATTTTGATAATCTTTTTTATTTTTCTCTCTTATTTTTCCTTTTTCTCATTCCCAATACGTTGTGACATCATGGGCAAACCCAGACCTCAAAAGAAGAAATCGTCCAAGTCTAAATCCAAGTCCGTTCTCAGTGCCGGAGGCGCCGTGTCGAAACAGAAAATGAACCAAGATCCTTCAGAGCTCCTCGCACAAGCGACTGTCCTCCTTCAAACGGGCCAACCAGATGCCGCACTCCCGGTCGCCCAGCAGGCGCTCGACCTTGCGCCGGCCAACTCGCCGTCTCAGCTTTCCGCGCTGAATATGGTCGCGGAGATTTACGTTGAGCTGGGGGAGATTGATACCGCGAGACAACACTTCCTGCGCGCAGTCGACTTGGACCCGAGCGGTACGATACCCGAGTCGCAGGGGGGCGGAGCTGAGAAGTTCATGTGGCTCGCTCAATTGAGCGAGCTGGGGGGCAAGGACAGTGTGCAGTGGTTTGAGAAGGGTGTTTCTGCTCTCCGACATGTCATTCAGCAGCTTGAGCAGAACCCGGGTCCCGCGGAGGCTATTGAGTTGGAGGAGAAGAGACGGAAGATGGCAAACGCGCTGTGTGCGGTTGCTGAGATTTACATGACGGATCTTTCGTAAGTGGACTATGTACTAACTACGCTGTGGGGGGCATGCTTGTGCTGACGACGGATTAGGTGGGAAGAAGATGCCGAGAGCCGCTGTGAGGTTCTCATCACAGAAGCTCTCTTGGTTAACTCCAACGCTCCGGAAGTGTTGCAGACTCTTGCATCTATCAGGATCTCCCAGCTGCGGACGGACGAGGCCCGCGCGGCCCTTACAAAGAGTATCGACTTGTGGAAGGACCTGCCTCCGGAGGACCCCACCGTTCCCGAGTTTGCTACGAGGATCAGTTTGGCGCGTCTGTTGATGGAGGTTAGTATGGAGTTGGAGGCACTGGAGGTTCTGGAACGGTTGATCCTGGAAGACGACCAGAGTGTGGAAGCCTGGTATTTGGGAGGATGGTGTCTCCAGCTTCTTGCGGAGAAGAAGGAAGCCCCGACGGATGAGGAGGTCGAGGCTGAGTCGCCTGAGGAAAGGCGTCTGGCTTCTCTCGTTGCCAGCCGTGAATGGCTGAAGCAGAGCTTGACCCTGTATAACGTACTTCAATACGAAGACGTGAGGCTCAAGGAACACGCTGAGGAGCTTGTCCAGGAGATGAACAAGGAATTACCAGAGGAAATGGAGGATGAAGCGGAGGAAGGTGATGATGGGGAAGAGGATTGGAGTGGGATCGAATCGGATGGTGATCAGGAGATGGCCGATTCGTGAAAGAAAACCGAAAGTTGCATGATCTTATGAAAGAAAAATACCATACCTGTCATGATACCAAACTATAGAAGATAAAAGTTGTGATTTCGAGTCAAACGTGACTTTTGATAACCCCAACCTCCAGGTTATTTCCAATGTTTCAAAGTTATCTTCTTTTCACTTGATCCGAAACGGTTGGTACCACCCATTTATTAAATTTGAGACAGAAAACAACAAAGGAAAATAGAAAGACAGAAAGAAACTCTTTGTCAATTTATTATAATAGTATACTTCTTATTTATCGCCCCCAGATCCGGTTTCGGATAAATTCGCTCCGACCGCTTTTCCCCGGAGCGTCGCAAGTGCCAAATTTCTCGTCTGGCAAATCAGAACATTCGCGTGGCGAAAAGTTCAATGTGAGTGAGGTTGTTGTTCTAGAGGCCGCTGGCTGTGTCCCATCTCCCCATACAGGATGGACTTTGTACCAGCGCCCGGGGAGAGCTCATCGTTGAAGGATCCGGTGGTTGAAGTGGAAGCCGTCGATATGCCCTTTGTGGAGAACGAGACCGTCGCGACGGAGACACACGTCTCTGCGCCAGGAAATGTATCTCCGTCGGAGGATGACTCTGAGAGCGGCGACTCCGGCGACGAATGGGAAACACAATCTTTGTACGAAGACGCCATCCAAGTCCTCCGTGATGAGCAACTGCGGGAAGGAGGTAAGCATATCTTCGCATATATACTTCGTCATGCGCCCTGCACCCATTTCACCTCGCTGACAACATTTCACCCCCTTAGTACCCGATGCCTGCACCCTAGATGAGGCTATTGCGTTTCGCAAGCGTCTGCACGAAGTTGGCAAGGCTGCCTTTGTTGAGGAGACAATCGGTCAGGACAAAGTGACGGCGAAGAAGCTGTGCACCGCATTTGGGGTCCTTCCCCCGCCCTTTCTTGCAGGTGCGCCGGACGAGGCATATCATCCCTTGCTGGCGATTGCGATTTCGCAGGAGTTCTCGCGACGCCAAAAGCTTCCGCAGTACAACACGATTGAGGATGCGGTCAAGTTGCTCCAGGAGTCGAAGAACATTATCGTGCTGACGGGCGCTGGTGTGGGTATCCCTTTTTCTTCTTATATTGTTTGCGCGCATACACTGATGCCCGGCTAGATCTCGACAAGTCTTGGGATACCTGATTTTCGATCAAAGGATACCGGTCTCTATTCGCAGCTGGCGCATCTGGGCTTAAGCGATCCACAGGAAGTCTTTGATATCCAGGTCTTCCGCGAGGATCCTGGCATCTTCTACTCGATCGCAAAGGATATCTTGCCCACAGAGAAGAAATACTCCCCGACTCACGGGTTCATCCGTCTTTTGCAGGATAAGGGGAAGCTGTTGACCAACTACACTCAGAATATCGACAACATCGAGGCGAATGCAGGCGTTCTGTCTGAGAAGATTGTGCAGTGCCACGGTTCGTTTGCGACGGCTACGTGTGTTAAATGCCAGTATAAGGTATCCGGGGATGCGATCTTTGGCGATATTAAGCAGGGGAACGTGCCCCATTGCACGGCCTGCCAGAAGCAGATCGAAGAAGACTCGCTGAAGCTGCAGGGCCAGAAGCGCAAACGCAGCACTAATGGGACCCACAAGAGCCGGAAAGACGACGGGAGCTCTGAGGAAGAAGACTACGAAATTCCCACCCCGGGTGTCATGAAGGTCTGTAGATACGCGCCCTTGTTCTTGGCATGATTCTTTTGCTCATTCTACTTCTTCTTCTAGCCCGACATCACCTTCTTCGGCGAGGATCTTCCCGATGAGTTCGGTCAGCGTTTGATCTACCATGACCGCGACCGAGTCGACCTGGTCATTGTGATTGGCACTTCATTAAAGGTCGCGCCCGTGGCAGAAGTTCCCGGCGTGCTACCTCGCACCGTGCCCCAGATCTACATTTCTCGCACCGTAAGTGATCCAAGATTCTCTTCCAGGACCGGCGCTAACAACAATGTAGCCGGTGTCGCATACTGGCTTTGACATCGACCTCCTGGGAGACTGCGACGTGGTGGTGTCGGAGCTTTGTCGACGAGCCGGATGGGATTTCCAGCATGAGATGATCCCTCCAGATGAGCAGGTCGAGATCAGTCCGGTGGAAGGATATGAGTCACGACATGTATTTAAAGTTGTCGGCGCATAGCGGTGGTGTTTGGCAGGATCTTTCACATCGGTCTATCAGGGACGGCGTACTTTGTGGTTAATTTGCGATGAAATTGTTTGGAGAGTTTTGGAGGGTTGAGTGTAGGGATGGCAATTTCCTTAGACAGTTTTTTTTTTATTTACTAAATTGTCAATAATACCTTATTACATGCGAGGGTCATGTCGATATGATTGCTACAATAAAAGAAAAGGTAAAATTGGAGTGCTGCCAATATGCAACTATCTTAATGATACCTACTACTAAACATCGCAAGTGGTTCCCTGGAAAGAAAAAAGGAAAAAAAAAAAAAAAAAAAAAAAAAAAAAAAAAAAAAAAAAAAAAAAAAAAAAAGAAAAAAAAAAAAAAAAAAAACCACACTCAATTCTCTTCCCCAGATATTAAGTCACAACCCTGACCAAACTCACAGCGCAAAACCTCCCCTTTAATTCTTTCCATAAGACAACACAGTTTATCATACTTGACCAGACCGAGTAACGGTCTGGAGTGCAATTATGGAATACGTGATCCGCTTTGCGCAGGCCCTCGAGACTTTTCGTCAACCTGAAATCGAGGCTCTAGCGTCCATTACCGGGGTTGATTTAGAGATTGTACATTATGATCAATTTGTCAGTATACAGCCCTAATTTCTTATACATGGTTCCAATGAAGGGGTTGGGAGTTGCTCTGCATCAAATTTCAATCATTCATCCCACCTGTGAGGGGCATATCTTATCCCGAGATTTTTCTCCCCGCCAAAATCCAACATATACAAAACCCAAACCCTACAAACTTACTAACACCCAACCCAGTCACCCTACTGCGTCGTAAAGCTGCCCAATGAAGAGAGTGCGCGCGCGCTGATCTCGCGCAGTATCTTGGCCAAAGATATCTTCGAGCTCTGGGGCCAAGGCACCACCTATGAGGAAGTGCACGCGGACGTCCGCAGGCGGACCGAGTCCCGCTGGGCGGAGTTCAAGGAGGTCTCGTTCCGGTTCACGGTGGACTGTTTCTGCGGCAAGCGCAGCATGGAAGCGAAGCGCGAGATCATCCAGTCCTTCTCGTACGTGGGGTTCGACGGACCCATCCGGATGAAGAACCCGGACGAGGACTTCTGGGTGCTGGAGGACTACTTGTCCGATCTTGAAGTGGCGGCGGTGACGCCCGGCGCGCCGCGTCTGCCCCTGGAAGGTCGCGAGCCGCGCATGATCTATCTGGGTCGCTGGCTGGCGGACAGTAACCGCGACGTCGTTTTCAAGTACGACCTCAAGAAGCGGCGGTATATCAGCACCACGTCGATGGATGCTGAGCTGAGTCTTGTCACGGCGAACATGGCGCGCGCGGCGCCGGGGAAGCTGTTCTACGACCCGTTCGTCGGGACGGGGAGCTTCTGTGTCGCGGCGGCGCATTTCGGGGCGCTGACGTTTGGGTCGGATATTGATCCGCGGAGTTTCAAGGGTCGCGATAAGAAGAAGGAGGATCCCATTGCCGTGTTGACTAACTTCCAGCAGTATGGTATTGTGGAGAAGTTTGTCGATGCGTTCTCTTCCGATCTCACTAATACGCCCTTGTTGAACCGGCCATTCCTCGACGGCATCGTCTGTGATCCGCCGTATGGTGTGCGTGAGGGCCTGCGAGTCCTGGGTACTCGCGACGGCCGTGGCCAGGAAGCTGTCATGATTGACGGCGTGCCGGCCCATTTGTATGTTTTGTCTTAGGAAGTATAGACTATAAGGCTCTAGCTGATGATCGTCTAGTCGACCCGGTTACATCCCCCCCAAGAAGCCCTACGGTTTCAACGCCATGCTCAACGATATCCTCTCCTTTGCGGCACGCACACTCGTCACCGACGGCCGACTCTGCATGTGGATGCCTACGGCCAACGACGAAGACGTGGAACTGCTGGTCCCCATGCATCCCAATCTCGAGGTTATCAGCGTATCCGTACAGCCATTCAACAACTGTAAGCATCTATCCATCCATCTATCTATTCATATCAATATACAAAACAACCACTGACAGAAAAGGGTCCCGCCGTCTAATCACCTACCGCCGCCTCCCAGAAGGCCAAGTCTCCGATATCTCCAAAGCACGCCAAA
Source organism: Aspergillus avenaceus (assembly GCA_009193465.1). Classification (NCBI taxonomy): domain Eukaryota; kingdom Fungi; phylum Ascomycota; class Eurotiomycetes; order Eurotiales; family Aspergillaceae; genus Aspergillus; species Aspergillus avenaceus. The sequence goes on from ML742063.1 coordinate 77,853, forward strand.
CAGATGACTCGCAGGGCATGAGCGCCGACGACCTCAACGCATTCAGAAGAAAGGCAAGCCCTCAATCTTATAATATAATAGCACAGAACTAACAAAAACAGTACTTCACACCTAAAAAATAACCAGATGTGAAACAAACCATATCAAAACATAAATACGAAAATAAAATCAAATTCAAAAAAGAATAAAATAATCAAAGCTTAGAATCAATCCTCCCAACCTCCCTAGCCAACTCTTCTCTCAGCAAACCCGCCAACATCTCCCCCTCCTCCTCGTCCAACTCCTCCCTCTGTCCGCGTCCAAACATCACAAAACTCACCCTCCCTCTATCAGGGACCTGTCCCAACGGAGGCCTCGGAATAATATGAAAGTGAGCATGAGGGACCTGCTGCGCAGCTCCGACACCTATTCCATCAACATATACCCTACCTCAATGAAAAAAAAAAAAAAAAAAAAAAAAAAAAAAAAAAAAAAAAAAAAAAAAAAAAAAAAAAAAAAAAAAAAAAAAAAAAAAAAAAAGACAAACAACGAAGTCGAACAAGGTAAAAGGAAAGAAGGAAAAATACCATTATTCTGCACAACATTCCAATTCCAGTCCGTACCATCCCCGAACAAAGTCCTCATTAGAACCCTCGATAGAACGGGTAGCCATTGACCTATCTATTTCCATTAGTATCCTGTTTCCAGGTATATCACTACATTAACTACACAGTAAAATGCACGGGGGTAAACTGGAAAGTATAATAAGTGTACAAACCTCGCGACTAACAGTCCCATCCAAATCACTTAGTTTCTCATAATGAGTTCTCGGAACCACGAGGATATGGCCGCGGGTCAAGGGCATGATGTCGAGGAAGGCGAGGACGTGCTGGGTGGAGAGGATGAGGTGGGCTTGTTGATCGGGATTGGGGGTGTGGAGGTACGTTGTTGGAGGGGTTGGGGGGGAACTGGTTGCGATGGTGCAGAAGGGACATTGTGTGGACATTATCTAAATTTAAATTCAAGTAGGGATGTTGTTCGAGTTACGGGGGTGCAATGTATGGATGATAAGAGTTTATTATGGTCTATGGAGTTAGTAGGATTCGGGACTGGATTGGCGGACCTCGGTTCGTTTGACTAACGATATACTTTTGGTAACCGTTCATCTTAGATTCAGAAATACTCAGTTACCTTGTGAAGATGAAGGATATTACTTCTGTACTGTTAGGGCAATCTAATGCACCAAGCCTCAATATTAGCTCCAAGTCTGAGGAAATGTCTAGCAGCTTCATTATACTCAATGCACATTACATCCACCCATACCAAACCATCACGAATTTAAAAATGATTTCAAGTTTCTGTCCTCTGAAGTATTCTCCAAAATCACGTACCCATAGCGGCGTGGAATATGCAGACGATGCAGGGAACCTGCCATGACGAAAGACATGTGGAACCAAAAGAACAATTGCAAATACATTTCCGACCTGAGCATCCGGCGCCTGTAATACAAACAGGGGTTCGAGGAGAATTTAATAGGTATCGAGGAAGTGAAGTATGAAACCCTGGGACACTGCCAAAAACGAAGAAGAAAAAAAAATGAACATATAGAGAGCGCCCGACGCCCCGAGAAGAAGTGGATAATGCAAACATCCGCAGCTGAAACAGAGAAATGCCGTCGTAACATAATGCAAGAGGTGTCCTATACCATCACAACCGAAGAAATGCCATATATGGAATCAACCAACTCCTCCCCCAACAGCCACCCACAGGATGGCGCGATATTAACATGGTATCGCAAAACCTCATCATATTTATTCGTGATCCTTGATGTAGTTGTACGGTTCTGAGAGGGCGCTTTCGATGTACTCCTGGTGATACTTCTTGGCCCATTGGCGGGTGAGGATGGATGCTGTCATTCATGTTAGCAGCTGTAAATGAGAATAGTGACAGGACATACCTTTAAGGAACTTCTTGCTAGCATATTTCTTGAAGAAGGCTTCATGGCTAACTGGGCGGTGAAGGTAATCGATCATAAGGCGGAAGACAGGGCCAATCTGTTTCTCATCATAGCCGGCGTAGTAGGCGAGGGTAGCATCCTAAATAGACAATCAGCAACAGAGCAGTTATAAGACTATGAAAAACAACGTACCCAAGCTCCACGCTCCAGAATCAAACGGGCCAAGTACATGGCAGCAGAAGCGACATGGCTCTGGCGATAGGCCATAAAACGGTGGTCGAGGAGGCTGATTTCCATCAGGTACTTTCCGAGCGTACGGGTCTGGATGTCGTAGTTGTCTGCCTTGGAAATGCGACGCAAGAAGTTCATGGGGTTGGGGTAGCTCATGTTGTATTCGAGGGTGGCCAAGATGTGACGCTCGGCATCTAAGATCTCCTTGTCGGTGAAGGTTTCGTCGGCGACGTGGCTGAAGTTGGCGACGTGTGGCGAGAGGACTTCCTCGTATTTGGATGCGATGAACATGGCCGCAACACCGACAAGCTGTAGGCGATCCAGAGCCACGACTTCGGCTGACAGGAAACGATCGATGATGTTGACCGCTAGGAAGAGCGTCTCGGGAAGAAGACGGAAGCGGGTGTGAACTTCAATGAGCCAGTCGACGAGGATACCGCGCATCTTCCATTCCAGATCGGGTTGATGGTCGATGTAGTGAGGGTTGGGCAGGGTTTCCAATTCGAGGTCCTTCATGTATTCAAAGATCTCCACGACATATTCGGCGACCATCAAGGGATCATCCAAGTCCTCAGTATCCAAATCCTCCACCAGATCATCTTCAACGGGCTTCTCCGATGTCTTTGGCTCGGCAGGGGCCTCGACATTCTCCTTGGCTTCGGTGACAGTCTTCTTTTCGGCGGCCTTCCTCTCTACTTCGACCTTCTTGCGGGGTGGCTCCTCAGCTTGCAAGGCCTTCTTCTCCTGCAAACTCTTTTCGCTGGCGGCCCGCTTTCCCCCACTTGCCGGACGCTTGGCCTCAATTGAGGGTTTCTTGGTGCTCTCCTTGGGGTTCGAGCCAATACGCGTCGTGTTTTGGCGGGTGAGCTTCTGGACACCGCCAGCTTGTGTCGTAGCTTTCGATGTTAAGCCGACCTTGGCTCCAGCGGCCTTCTTCGTCTCCTTCGCCTCGGTCTCGCCCTTGTTGACATTGCTCACATCACCCAGAGCAGCGCGTCGTCTCGTGGTTCCAGCAGTAGCGGTCGACGTCGCGGCTTTCTTAGTCTGGAGGGGCTTCTTCACAGCAGCGTTGGCGCCATCCCCTGCGGATAGGGAAGCAGCCTTGGCCCGTGTGAGACGCGTCGAGGGGCCGTTTTCATCATTCTCGTTCATTGTTCCCCGTGAACGAAGACTGCGAGCCTGTGGTAAGGTGTGTTAGAAGACCGTGTAATTAGTGAAAACGCCGAGGGTTGATCGAGCGGAGAGAGACGGTCTGGGCAGGTTCAACGCGTCACCGAAGCCAGAGAAAGCTTACCACAGGCATTGTGCTAAAAGAGAAAGGCGAAAGGGATGATTAAAAAAGCAGAGTGAGATAAGCAACGTTCGAGTATGGTTCCTGTTGCCCTGTCAGTGTACATTCCACAGGAGATTACCTTGGTGGAGCCTAAATACCAAAGGCTGCGAGGGTGCCACTGGACGTACCACGCGTGGATGCTTGATCAACCTTAGCAACGAGTGACGAGTTGCGATAGAGCTGGAAAACCGGGTTGTCCGGAATGAGCAAGGAATTTGGCGCGTACAGAAGTTACGATCAGGACATGTATGGGTGGGTGGGAGAGAGTCAGGTTTGTTGATGATGGTTGACAGGTCCTTAGAAAAGACCCGAATCGCGCAGGTTCCACGTCCAGACAGGGAACTGTAATTTTTAAGTGGATATAAATCGGTACCAGTTGAAAGATTAGGGACGGGGACGCGAGAAGAAATGCAAGTTTTATGTGGGTTCTTGTTTTTTTGTCTTCTCTCCGTTCGAGGAGGTATTGGTTTAATGGGGTTGGAGGAGAGGAGGTGGTAAACTTGACAGGGCAAAGGCGATGTTTGGCCCTACTCTTAGCGTGAGAAAATCGACCAACTTGAAGGGAAGTTTTGCCCCACAGCACAACTCAGCCAGTTGAGTCGCGTGGAATGACGGGGAGTTATCGTGTACAAAAGTGGGTAAAGGTAAGATTGCAAGGAATGAAAAAAAAAAAAAAAAAAAAAGAAATATTATAGACAGGATTAGAGGAATTATTTATGTTATGTACGGAGGAAGACGGGAAGCTAAAATAATTGTCAAGGTAGAATAGAATCCAGTGAACAAAAAAAACAACAAAAGAAAATAGAAAAAGTAAAAAAAAAAAGTAAACACGGAGAAAAAAAGGGAGAGAGAGTATGGTTGACTCTCTTTTATTTTTATATTTATTTATTTTTTGAAGGTGAGATTGAGGTTAAAGGACCATGGATAGATTAAAAGTTAAGTAAAGAGGAAAAGGGATGGATTGACAAACTACTGAGGTCATGGACTTTTTTCTTCAAAAGTCGGTATGCGTTTGGTACGAAATCATACCATTACACTATTCCTACACCGAAAGTTATAGGAAGCAAGGTAGTATCAATACCGTCACGACAGGAGGCAATAATTTGTTGGAAAGTACGGGAGTAAAGAAACAGAAGCTGATCGTCATCTGTTGATGCTTGAAATGTAACCCAGGCAGGAAGACGCCATCGCGAACAGAAACCAAAACGTGAAAGCATCGCGAAAACAATCCTGTTGCCCGGCAACCGTCCGCTTCGTTTTACGCTTTCGGTGTTTCCCCCTTGAGACGTGTTGCCGTGTCACGCCGTCCCGTGACTAGCCTCAACCAGCCACAAATCTAAAATACTACCTGTGGCGGTGCGGTTCTCCATTATCACATGACTCGATGCATCAGCCACAGGAACCCTCTCAATTCCCGAAGAGACAATTTTGCTCCGACAATGGAAAAGAGAAGTCGAGGCCTCAGTACCGGACATTGACTGTGCTCCAATTGGGTTATTTCCGGTGTTGACTGTGCTTTCTATCAGTTGTTTCTGATTCTTTTTTTTTATTCTCACTGTTAGATTCAAGACAGGAATGTTCACCCAATAGATTCCCCACTAATACCTTTTACAATCAACAATTTCTCAACCGCCTACGGCTTGGGACAAACTCCGCCCAACCCCATTGTACGGTTTTCTTCGATAAGACAATGCTTCAACCTCGGTTGGCCTTGACCGGCCTTCGTCTGCCATTCAGGTGTTTGCCTTCAGTATCCAGATCCTATTCAACGGTCATCCACCAGAAAGAAACTCCTCCGGCAGAGGAGTCTTCAACATCATCATTTGACCCCAGCATCGGCTTCGCTCCCCCACCCACTCGAGATGATGCAGGCGTGCTCCTCCGAACTTACACACCCCGGACGCCCGGTGTCCGACATTTGCGTCGGCCGGTGAACGATCACCTCTGGAAAGGACGACCGGTACAGAAGTTGACATTCCCCAAGCGCGGTCAGGCTAAGGGTGGTCGTAACAACACTGGTCGCGTGACCGTCCGGCATCATGGTGGTGGCCATAAGCGCCGTATTCGAGTCGTTGATTTTGCGCGGGCAGCTCCCGGTCCACACCTGGTGGAGCGCATTGAACATGACCCCGGACGTAGTGCTCACATTGCATTGGTCCGTAGTAAGGAAACCCAACGGATCAGTTACATTTTGGCCGCCGAGGGAATGAGAGCTGGCGATGTTGTGCAGAGTTACATGGCGGGTATCCCGGAAGATTTGTGGAAGAGCATGGGAGGAGTTGTGGATCCTGGTGTGTTGGCCGCCAGAACCGCCTGGAGAGGCAACTGCTTGCCTTTGCACATGATTCCCGTGGGTACCCTAATTTTCAATGTCGGTCTGCATCAAGGCAAAGGAGGTCAGCTCTGCCGTAGCGCCGGTACTTACGCCACCGTTATCGCGAAAGGTGCGAATTTGCAGGCGGCACAGAGAGATGCCGAAGAAGGACTACCGGAAGAGGAGAAGAAGCCATTGACCCAGCGCGAGAAGCAAAAGCAGGAGCGTGCCGCCCAGCACATCACCATCCGTCTCCAGAGTGGTGAAGTCCGTCTACTCCACAAGGATTGCTGTGCGACCGTGGGTGTTGCTAGCAACCCGAACTACCAGTACACCCAACTTGGAAAGGCTGGACGCTCGCGTTGGCTGAACATCAGACCCACAGTCCGTGGTCTTGCTATGAACGCCGCTGACCATCCCCATGGTGGTGGACGAGGCAAGTCCAAGGGTAACGTTGATCCAAAGAGTCCTTGGGGTCTCCCGGTATGTACCATGTACCCTCAAATTCCAGATGTTTTTTTTTTTCTGCGATAATGCTAATCTATATAACAGGCCAAATCTGGATACAAGACCCGTCCCAAGTGGAAGGTCAACAAGGCTGTGGTTGTGCCCAGAGTCCGCAACCAGGGCAAGCGTCGCAGAGGATACAGCTAAAGTTGTCGCATGTTCCCTTTCTTCTTCAGTCTTCGTCTCTTTTCCTCCCTTTACGCGACCATTGCGAATTAGATACGGTTATGTTTACCTTTGCGAAAAACGTCCTCATATCGGTACTTCCAAGTCACAATTGCTTTCATGATCCATGCCAAGAATTTTTTATCTTTTCTAATTGTACCTGTTTATCTTTTGGGACTGCATGGAGATAACTGGCTCGTTCACCTTGTACTATACATCCAACTCTACATCGACTGCAGGGCGGATTTGACTTTGGATGCTCTGGGGAGTTCTACATGTCTACCTCTTGCTACTCGGCTCCGTGACCATTCTTCCTGTGATTGCGGCTCGACTGTCCTATACTGCGGCGTTTTTTAAATTTTGTATTATAAGAGTTTCCAATATGTCAGATCCAATGTGGAAAATATAGATTCAAGGTTGGTAATTGTGAAAAGTAATTATAGAGGGACTGGGAGAGACAGATATGATAGGGTATCATGAAGTCCCACTAGTACGTAAGCCGTCGAAAAAAGACCTGATCTAATGACCACTATTGCGATCCAAAAGAATTCAAGCATAAATCCCCCAACAAATGACGTCTGCACCTGTGTGAATATCTGTTTCCGCCATTGACAGTGATTCGGCTGGTCTGATCTCCTGCCACTGTTTTTCATCTTTCTTTTTTTGCGCCCGTGGCCTAATTTCGAGAAGTAACTCGCCTGATCACGATCAAAACCTGGGGTCGCATTCATCATCCGTATCATGGGTCTCGAACCTCACTAGTATCTGTCGCTATCTTTCAATCTATAGACTCTCCGCTCAGCCTCTTGGCTTCAATGCCGATTTGACCTACTCCACCGCGCACGTTATCGAGGTCTGGCACCTCGACCTCCGTTAACTTCCTCCCCCACCACGTCCGCCAAGTCCACCCCAGATCGACTCATTTGCCCCTCTAAAAACCAGTCGTTCGCATCCTTATATACTGTTCCTTCTTTACGGTCCACTTTGGGCGCCCTCTATCCGGTTATGGCGGATTCTTTGAACGGACAATTATGTCCCTCAACCGCCCATTCCACCGCCACCCAGCCTCACCATATCTCAATGGATCATGCTGGTGAATCATTTCAAGCAGGACACAGCGATGCGGATACCTCATATGTTCCCCGCCCGAAGCGTATAGCGTGCGTGGTCTGTCGACGAAGAAAGTTGAGATGTGACGGAAAGAAACCCAGTTGTGGGACTTGCACCAGATTAGGTCACGAATGCGCCTACGACGAAGTGCGCAAGAAGAGTGGTCCAAAACGGGGTTATGTCAAACAACTGGAGGCGCGTTTAGGTATGCGACGTTAATGCTCATGCATGCATGTTATTCGCATCCGTTGTCTCGGGCTAACGTCTGTCGGTCTCACTAGCCCAGGTCGAAACTTTACTCAAGACTCAGGAAGTCAACACCACTGTGAACCAAGGAAATGACTTCAACATTACGGCACCGATCACCGGCATGGCGGAAGCTTCCCACACATTTGGCATGGAATCGTTATCGCCGCCCGAAGTCGACCTCAATAATATGCAGTCAAGTCAGGCCTTCATGACGCCGGGGGTCGATCGCACAGGTAACTTCGGATGGGACATGATCAGTTTAGGGCTGGAGGAGCCTCTTCCGAGTCGGGACGTTATTGATGAACTGTATGCCCCGAGCGCTGTCGCCTCTTGAGCCTGGCTGATTTGTTTGTGACAGGAATCAGATCTACTTCGAAAAGATCCATCCGTACATACCGATACTGCATCGTCCCAGGCATCTGGCCGCTATGAATCTCCCTCCGAACATACGACCCCCCATCTGCTTACAATACATCACTTGGTCCCAAGCTGCCTCGGTCAGCGAAAAGTATTCGAATCTACATGCGCTCTTCTACCAGCGAGCCCGCAAATACGCCGAGTTGGATGAGATGAAAGGACTGGGAGAGAGCATCTTGTCTCTACCCTACTGCCAAACATGGTTACTGGTTGGCTCTTACGAATTTCGAATGATGTTCTTCCCCCGGGCGTGGCTGAGTGTTGGAAAAGCAGCCCGATTGGCGGTTATGCTGGGTCTAAACCGTCTAGACGGCCTAGGCCTCGAGGTGAAACAATCCTTACCACCGGCCAGAGACTGGACCGAGAAAGAAGAACGTCGCAGAGTCTTCTGGATGGCATTCTGCGTGGACCGATTCGCCAGCGTAGGAACCGGATGGCCAGTTGCAATCGATGAGAGAGATGTCCGTATACCCAGACTGCCTGTCCTTTGGACGATCAAGCTAACGCAACCGAAACAGGTCAAAACAAACCTACCCGCCAGCGAAGAAGCATTTAACAAAAGCAAGCCACAGCAGACTCTCCGCATCGATGACATCCGAGCAGGAAACGGCTATTCTACACTATCACCGTTCGCGGGCGTCTCTTTCATGGCATACATGCTTGGGCGAAACCTCTCGCACCTGCACCGTCCCGACCCCAACGACAATGACCATGACCTAAACGGGCTATATTGGCAGCGACACCGGTCCCACGATAACATACTGCTGCATTTCACTCTAGCAATGCCGAACCACCTCCGGCTCCCGCCTGGAATCTTCGACCCCAACGTCATCTTCTGCAACATGGCAATCCACACTTCCACGATCTGCCTCCACCAAGCTGCCATCTTCAAGGCCGAAAAGAACAGGATGCCCGAACAACTCATCACAGAGAGCAAGCGGAGATGCATCGTCGCCGCCGACCAGATCTCCAACATCATGAAAATGATCAGCCACATGGACCTGACCTGCGTAAGCCCAGCCCCCAGTCATCCATACCACACCACACCAATCTAACCGATACCAGATGAACCCATTCATGTCCTACTCAGTCTACATCGCCGCACGAGTCTTCGTCCAGTACCTCAAATCGCGTCCAGACGACACAGCCGCCCGCTCCTCCCTCCAATTCGTCTTCAGCGCCCTCGACGCCCTAAAAGCCAACAATCCCCTAACAGAATCATTCCTAGTCCAGCTAGACGTGGATATAGAAGGCACACCCTTCCAAAACATCCGACCAACCAAAAAAACCACAAAAGTAAGTCCTCCCACTCAACTCAACCTCTCAACCTATCAACCCCAAACAACAAACACTAACAAAACCCCAGACCCCAGAAGAAGACAAAGAAAAAGGAAGCTGCACACCCCTCCTAGTAATGAGCCAACGCAAAAAGCAACGTCTCACAAACGATCCACCACCAACAACAACCACAACCACAACATTCACCCCCTCTTCCCTCCCAAGCCGAAGCAAACAATCCCCCCAACAACAACAACAACAACAACTAGACGCAAGCTCCTCCGACCCATTCACGAAATCACCTTACGGGCTCAACTCATCCACAGACACAGATAGCCCCGTATCAAACGATACATCAATGTTAACCGATCCATCCGCCTATCTTTCTTTGAATGCTACGAATAAACAACCCTCTCCGCTCAATCAGCAACAGCAACAGCAGCAACAGTCTAGTAATTTCGAGAATACGGCGTTGAATATGATGGGGAATATTAATACGCCTTTTGGGGCGTTTGATTTGGGCCTCTCCTCTCAATTGTTTCAGACGGGTATGCCGACGCCTTTGGATTCGAATGGGTCTGAGGGCTCGTTGCCTATCCCCCCTACTTGGGAATTTGATGCGCCGCCGACTCAGATCCCGGAGAATGTCGATCTGACTTCTGTCGGGATTGACTCGTTTAATGAAGCACAATGGGCGCAATTATTGCGTAACGCCGGTGTTTCTTGGGACGCATGGCGGAACCAATCATAGGGGGATGTATATATCTTGGAGTTTACTTTTGTACTTTTGAAATACCCCCTTATTGGAAACTTTGTTATATTATAGTCTTGCCAGGCAAAATCAGGATATGTGCATTAAGTGATAGTGTGAGACTCCTAACCCGTACAAAGAAAAATATCAGTCTGAGAAGGAAAAGTAGGTCGACAGTCCCTGCGCTAAGCATATTAAGGAAATAATCTTTTTTGAGGTATTAAAGAATGTGAAAGGAGACTTTTTTTTCTCTCTCTTTTCTTTTTTTTGACAAGAACAAAGGAAAATCAAATCGATGGATTAGCATGCTCTAGGGAATCGTCTCTCCTCAGGAGTAGCAGGGAAAACTCCAGCATCGAGTAAATCCCGCATATCCCAGCCCGGGGCGCCTTCGGTCTTCCAGGTCCAGAAAATCCAGCCATCTTTCATCTCATAGAGATCCAACTGGGCTTCGATGAAACGACGCATGTTGCTCTGCTCACGCTCGGAGAGCCCAGTGACACTTCCAGTGGCCTTGTTCGTGCAGTCCCCAATATGGTGAGACGGGTAGGTGCCATCATAGCGAGCACCGACGCCCTTGCCGTTGAGGTACTTGGCACAGTCGGTCAAGGCACCGGTCCACTCACCCACGAAAACCGGCTTGTCAGACTTTGCGAGATGTTGGTAAGCGAAATCGCACACGGCTCCGACATGGGCGTCGATATCCTTGGCAAGAAGACCGGTGTCAAACATGTGGTAATGATGCGTGTCCAGTACCACCTTTCCGCCCTCCGTTCTCCAGCCGTTCCAGCTCTCCACGGGCAGGAACCCATCTCCATACACCACAGTAGTACCGGCATCGTATTTGTTGACGGTGTCATAGACCGAATCATAGTAGCTTCTCAGCCGGCCTTGGTCTAGGCCGCCCGGGACATTCGGTTCGTTAATGGCTTCAATCGAAGCAACGACATCAGAGTCGACATATCGCTCGGCCAAGCGATCAAAGGCATCCAGAGTCTGTTCAACAGTATCCCCTTGCTGCCATTGGATAGGCCCTCTGCGGCCGCTGTTGTCAAACCCATTTTGGGAGCCAGGTGCTAGCCCAGTCGTCAGTCACAATGGAACTTAACCGATATGTTACACGAATATATACTTACCGCCATGTAGGTCCACCAAAACCTTCAGACCAGCCTCTTCCGCCCAGTCGATCGCCTTGTCAAGGTACTCCAGCTGACCATCGACATAAGGATCGTCGTCGGGCGGCCCAAGGGCCCAATAACCGACGGGGATTCTAACGTGATTCAACCCCGCCTTAGCCATCCGGGTGAAATCAGCCTGAGAGACAAAAGATTCCCAATGCTCCGTCAGCCGGGCCTTGGCTTCCTCTTTGCCTAGGACTTTTGTCAATGTCCACTCGTCGACGGCTCCATCGCCAGCTTCGTCGAAGATTGAGGGGGTGATCCAAGGTTCAAGGACAAGCCATCCACCAAGGTTAACACCACGAACTTTGTCACCGCCGTAATTGAAGGAGTCGGATCGAGAATCTAAGCGGCTATTCAAACAGTAAGCATGTGAAGCAGGGTAAGCAGGGTAAGGTCATCGTGATGACTGACACTGTTGCAGCCCGTGTGCCAATTGTTAGAGCAAGCGCTATGAGCGCCTTCTTCGAGATGGTGAAGAACATTTTGAAGACACAACCAGTGGTTTCTGTAAAGACAGACGGCAGATGTCGATCAATGGCGTGTGTGACCAGTGTAGCATCAGTTGGAATGGGAATCGGTGGGTTTAAATAGCAATTGCTCAATGACAGATCCGAAGTGCCGGACGCAGTCAAAAAGTAGGATTTGGTGCAGACTTAATTTTCCAGCTAAGATCCAGACTTGCGAATCACTGCTTCCGGGCACCGTCGATCATAGATCTGATCGGTCAACTAGAGACGGATCTGCGCAGTGGCGTTGTGACAGCTCGAAAGCAGACAGGAATCACAGAAGCTAACAATAGACGGTATATGAATAGCCGAGGAGTCGAAAAAATAAGTTCGCCTCTTTTATTTCATGTCTCTGCCCAAAGGTGGGCACATTGCTAACGCCACTGAGCGATGTCTTGCCCAAAGGACTTAGACGCACGCCCCAAAGGTTCCGGGGGGACCCATAGACTTCCGCAATCATGGGATCATCCTGACGGGAGCAAGGGAAAAGAACAATAAGTGGAGTCAAAATGTTCGACGAACCCCAAATTTGCGCTAAGCCGGCGATCCATGGAACCACGACGATCCAAGACATCGAATCCGGGGAAGAGCGACCCTTATTGAGGTTAGTCATTCAGGGACCCATCAGTGCTCGGGTTCCTGGTCGGTAACTGTAGCCGCTCAATTTTTATCCATTGTGTCTCTCTTTCTATGGACTGGTATGCTGTCCACCCTTCTGAATATACCTAATTGCCGGGTCTTTTTCGTTTAAGATCTGGAAAGGATTGGGAGTTCGGGTAGAGAATGGGTATAGAATGTGAAGAACAAGACCATTCCACCTTATTGTCTTGGTCTGCATTCGGAAGGGGCGACACGCACGCCGTAGTATAGAATGGGCCAGATAAGATGAATGTGGGAAAAGAAAAGGAAGAAGTTGACGAATCCCTGGATGCATCCGGTCCTCACGTGGTGCTGAGACACGTGCATATTCTCCGACCAAATCAATCAATTTTTCTTTTAATTCTTTCGACATGCACCGCTTTTACATTAACCTTCCTGCGAGACTTTTTGTCCGACTGAGTGGATTGTCTGCAGATTGAACGCATTGGGTAGTCATTACACTTCCCACACGACTATATCCGAATATCATTTATTCTTTGCGATCATCGACCGATAAGTCTAGACTGTCTTCTGCAGGTTCAAGTATGATGAGGCTTGCCGGGAATGTGGAAACATGGTCAAGATCATTGGACTATGGAGGGAGCTGTGGAATGTGGACGCAAGGTATGCTCATCCGGTCGGAGTGCTATGCACTGGCCAGTATTTTCTTTCTTTTCTTTTTTCTTTTTCTTCTTTTCTTTTTTTTTTTTTTTCCATGCAGCTAGGACGAGCACTTTTCGGTCTTTTGTCTTCTGAATGAACTCTTCTCTGAATCTATTGTCCAATTATATTGTTCAGGATACATCAATATATGCGTCGTTGGAGTTGTTACTGATATGTCACAAATGGTCAAATTTCCGATGATATTACCAAATATAACCAATCAAACCATACCAAGTGGAACGATATGGAATACAACATACAGGTCATAAGGCAAAATGTTGTATCCTCATTTAATACGACTTCTGTCGCTTCACAAACGATGGTAGTAGTGGCTGGTTGCCCCTCTTCTGAGCGGCTAATGCAGGCTTTTGGTTGGTGATGACAAGGCTGTAGGAGGAGCAGCCATCGCTCTTGTAAATTTCAATCCATTTACTTCAATCTTCACATATCCTTTTGTCACTGATCTTGGATCATCGAATTCTCTAAGCATAATACGATCACCAGTTCCAAACCAGTTCCAAATGGGTCCAAACAGTCGTAGGGACTTCACAATCGCAATCATTTGCGCTCTTCCGTTAGAGGCCGATGCTGTCGAAGCCTTGTTTGACGAAACTTATGACAGACTGAGCAGATTGTACGGTAGAGAATCAGGCGACACAAATGCGTACGTCAATGGGAGAATAGGAGGACATAATGTGGTATTGTGCTACATGCCAGGAACAGGAAAATCAAGTGCCGCCAGTGTAGCTGCGAGGCTTCGGGCTAGTTATACTAGTATTCAGCTCGCACTGGTTGTCGGGACCTGCGGTGGAACTCCATATGGACCTTACAGCACGCAGATCTTTCTCGGTGATGTTATCATAAGCGATGCGGTCATTGAGTATGACTTCGGTAAACAATACCCAGGTGGTTTCCATCGAACAACCGGTGTCAGTAACAGCCTAGGCCCACCGAATCAAGAAATAAGAAGCCTTCTTGCAGGTCTTCGAGCAAAGAGAGCTCTTCAAGAGTTTCAAGGCGAGATGTTACAGCAACTCTTCACAATCCAGCACTCGGAGCTTCAATGGCGACGCCCAGACTTTGTCGACGATGTTCTTTTCAAGGCTTCTTATCACCACAGACACTATGTGCCACCCTCTTCACCTAAGTGTCGTTGCTTCAACGAAGCCTTAAAAATGTAACATTTGTGAAGAAGCAATGGAGACTAGTTGCAGTAGCCTGGGCTGTGACGAGAATCAAATTAGTCGCCGTCGACACCACACCGAAGTCGGCAATGCATCAATTCACGTCGGAACGTTCGCATCGGCTGATACAGTAATGGAATCTGGAGAGCACCGTGATACGCTTGAGGAAAGAGAGCATGTCATTGGTTTTGAGATGGGAGGCGCTGCAGTGTGGGATAGTGTTCCGTGTCTGATCATCAGGGGGGTGAGTAACTATGCGGATAGCCACCAAAGCAAGCTGTGGCAGGGCTATGCCTCAGCTACTGCGGCTTCTGCTGCGAAAGCGTTTTTAAGATACTGGAGACCTCTTGGTGGTGGATGTTAATTGGAGCGTCAATTAAGCTTCAAGCTCTTGTTGTGGGTATACTATTGACTTCAATATTGACAAAAGAAATGAACGACTAGCATGGTCCCAGAGACAGTGACGATATCTAATATAGAGTTTTGTCAACGCGTGTTTTCTCAAGAAAGAAATACTAGTCGACGGGGAGCCGGGGTAAGCAATTCCTGAAGTATGAAGGGGCAAATTTAAGCTGTGAAGAAGTCGAAGCTATACATATACAAACAACATATCATAAATTGATCATCACATCCTACAAAGTAATTCGCACACTTTCATCCACTAGTCATTGCCTCCACATCCAATGCTTGGCCCTCCACTCTCCGTAAACACTTTACCATTGGCAAAACACCGACGTCGCACCCAAACAGGAGTATTGAACGAGGCCTCCCATTCCATGCCGTCGGGGTTCGACTTATCATAGTAACTGAAATGCCAGCGAGTCAACCCTCCACCGATGCAGCTTTTCACTCGCTCGCGGAGTTTCTCCCCGCTGTCAATAGTACCCCAACCAGTCCCGCGAATCTCATAATGAGAAAAAAGGAACTTATACCGTCCGTCGCAGGACCCCTGTTCTCTAGCCAGCGGCCATGGGCGCTGAATCGGACCCATCGACAACTCATACGAGTACTTCCCTTTCCGATAGACGCCACCGTGCTTTAGATTCAGCGGGTTATCGTCGCGGAGGCCGTCGCACCCATGGATGATCCTGGTGAAACTGTCCACGCACTCCGTGTAGCTAAACTGCGAAGCCCCTGTGTCCAGGGAAATGGAAAACTTATGCTCTTCAGGCGTGCCCGGGTAGAAGATGCGCTCATCATGCCAGCCAGACTGTCTCTCATGTCCACTGACACCCTTGCAGTATGTCTTGTAGGTATCGTCTACCAGCTTCACATGGACATAGTGTCTAAGGTTCTCGTTGCGGGTAACCTTGCACTCGAAAAAATCCTTCTTGTGGTCACATATCGGATTCCTCACCTTCAAGATATCCGCCCGCGCGGAGATAATCTCGTGAAGAACGAACGACGCGATGGTAGTATGGCCCAGCTCGTTCGGATGGAAGAACTTCCCCCATCGGTCCGGCAGCCCAACGCCAAAAGAGAGATAATCATTATCCCCAGGACATCCCGGGGGATCAATAGGTGCCCGGCCCTGCAGCTGCCGCAGGACCTCCGACTCAAGGTTCACACTCACCGTACTCCCATTAACGCCACCAGCGAACCCATGCATGGCCGGTTCCGGTTCCAAAGCAGGCACATCCCTCTTCTTCTTCTTCGTCTCATCATGACTCAACCGCCGCTTAGTATCCGGCTTGAAGAAATGCAGATTCGGCTGACGCGGGTCAGGCACCTGGCCGGTCGAACCTGGCCAGCAGAACTGACCAGCAATACGATCATCCGAGGCCCAGTGATCCCAGTTCGCGAAGCGAATCTTCTGAATATAGTCATCTTTAATCTTCTTCAGCGCGCCCTCAATAGCCGAGTTCGCCTGGGCAACCAGATCATTAAACTTCTTCCGCCTCTCCAGCGTCAGCGCCAGAGGCTCGAAAACGCTCCCGGCGCGAGGGAACGTCCAGTCCTGGTAGAACGCGCAGTCGTTGGTATTCCCTTCGCCCTCGTGGAAGAACCGCGCATAGCTAGCCCAGACGATGACGCCGCTATTCTTCATTTTCTTATTCAGCGCCTTGACAATCTCATGCACGTTCTTCTCCACCAGAAACTGGATATTATATCTCGCCTTGTCCAGCGCCACATCGCACTCTTTCTCCCCGTAGTACGGAAGAAACACACAAGCCTTGAGAACATCAACCTGCTCAATCTTTTAGTAAATCACCTCACACCCTATTCCCCTCCCCTCCATACAAAACATATATCATCACCAAACAAGTCCAAAGAGATAAACCACGCACCAAACAAAGATCATTCCCCGTAGCAGTCAAAACCACCAAATCATGCCCCGTATCCAGCTTCTCAATCTGCTCAAGGATATCCCCCGACCGAGCCCCCGAGCAAGCCACATACTCGAATTTCACGGGCGAGGGGCCGATCGCGTGGTGGAGCAGAGCCACATACGACCGGTCATACCGGGAGCATTTCCGGTCCGACCAGGTAGGCATCCAGATCTGGCCGGCGCCGATCCCAGCCGTGAAGCTGTCGCCGACTGCGGCCCATTTCTCGATCCAGTGCATGTTGGTCGGATCGATGCGCGGGTCGATCTCTTGTCGGGGTGATAGGGGGTTGTTTTGGCTTTGGTTGCCCGGGTCGCATAGGATAGGGTTGAGGAGGAGGGTTAGTGCTAGTAGGATTGGGGTGATGGGGATCATGGTGGTGGTTGTTGTGGGGACATGCGGGTTTGACCTTTCTATTCAGAGTGTGAGTGAGGGGGCTGAGGTGCTTTGGGACTGGTACTATGAGATCTATTTTGATTTATAGAGTGTCTTGTAGAGGGCATGGGTGAAGTGAATGTAGGGCTATACTGATAAGGGCTCACGGGATGTTGGGTCTCACGTGGTGGATTGTCTATGTTGTGAGTGAATTGGTAGGTACTATGTTTGGTAGGAGGGCTCTTGACAAAGGATGCTTTGTGTGAGATACACCGCTGTTATATGCTGTGAATACAATATGCGTGCCATTGGTGGCATCTGACAGGTATCGATATCGATTTTTGCCACATAATAAAGAA
The DNA here is from genome assembly GCA_009193465.1 of Aspergillus avenaceus. NCBI lineage: Eukaryota > Fungi > Ascomycota > Eurotiomycetes > Eurotiales > Aspergillaceae > Aspergillus > Aspergillus avenaceus. The sequence continues at coordinate 95,378 of ML742063.1, forward strand.
ACCTGTGGCCAAGAGTATCGTGGTATCGGCGTCCCCGATGTCGAGAGCGCAGTCTAGATCCGTTTCCAGCTAGAATGTCGGGCTTCCTTTTCTGATAGTGTGTACGGAAGACGATGTAGATGCCCATAGTACAGAATTACAAACCAAATATATCAATTGCTACAGCATATCACTTGACAATCTAGATAAACAGAGATAAACACAGATATTTAGCTCCCTCACCACTCCTCGTCAGGAATATCTTCTGTATTGTTACCAGGGAGCACAAGCCAATCCTTTGTGTTGTTTCCCAGCCAGGTCTTGTTCGACCATTTAGGCCAGGGACTCCCAAAGCAAGGGGCAATAGCGTATGGATCCTTGATGGGGTCTATCTTGGTTTTATTCATCGCCTTGCCAAGGGCATCGGAAAGGGTACCGTCGTCCAAATCCACAGCCCACACCATAGTGCCCCCCAGACAACGTTTATTAGCGTAGTCGATCTTGAGCTTGAGGGTCTCGACATCATCCCGACAGCCGGGTGCCAGGCATTTGGGATCTTCCAGTTTGAAGCTCCGACCGTAGAATCCTAGGCCCATGACCACTCGCTCTGGATTGATATTATTGCGCCAGAATAGTTCCAGGCCTAGGGTAATTTCTGTCAAATTTGTATGAGCATAGGCACGGTTGCCGATCTCTTTTCCATCTGCGTCCCAGAGGCCGTCTGTAAGGGGCTTAGTTTGGGTCTGAGCGAGTGGTTGATTAGGGCGGAAGAACTCACGGATGTCATAGGTCATGACATTGAACCAATCCACATGTGGCTCTAGATTCGCAAGATCGAAGCCTCGAAGGTACCAATACGTAGCAGGCTGTCAAAGAGGTTAGAGCTTGGCCAAGCGAGAACAAATAGCTAGATAGCTTACAACAGTGATGGTGAGACCAAATTGCATCGGGCCTTGAGTCAGTCTTTGTCGCAATCGCTTCAGCAGCGTGACAAAGTTGACAAGGTCCTCTGGCCTGCCACCCCTGTCATCTGCCCACGGATACTCCCAGTCGAGATCCACCCCATCAAAGGCATTATGGGTCATGAAGCTGATCAAGGAATCGAAGAACATATCCTGTGCGGACTCAGAGGCTGCAAGATCAGAAAATGTGTTTCTCGTGGGGCCTGGCTCGTTGAAATCCCAACCCCCCAGGGAGATGTAAACTTTCAACCCCGGTTGTTTGTCTGTGAGGGCAGTGACCCCGAAGTAGCGCTTCGCTGTATTGTTAGTCGTAGGGCGGATCCGGAAGACCTTGGGGTCGATCGAGGCAAATGCAAAGTTAATATGGGTGTAGACGCCCAAAGGGATATCTGGCGGCTCCATTTTGGCACACGACCGTCGGTCTGGATTCCATGCTTCATAGTATCCGATTGTCTTCGCTATGGTACTATGTCCCTTACATTCCGGTGCCAGTACTTTCTTATCACCGCAGAAGTCCGGTGTAGTTCCTATGACAGTCAGTGTCTACATTGCCTAAGTAACAAACCCTACCACAGAATCCATACTTGCTGCAGCACACTTTCAATGGACACGCCAAAGTATTTGACCATTCCTTACCCCAGCCAGCATCGCACTCGCTCTTTCGGTCACAAGTAGAGGTACAGTTGGACCCGCAAAATTCAGGCCCAAATCCACAGGAGCCTGAGCCTGTTTTCGAATCCCTAGGGAAAACAAATTAGAAGTTTTCTTTTGGACACGGGCAAGGCCTCACAGTGGTCCGCAGCAGCCAAGCTTGCATGGCTTATCCTTTGAGCAGGTCGGATCATCATTCAAGTAAAAAAGCGGTTGGGGGCTATTTGAGATAGCCCAGGCACCGACTACAAACCGACAAATGAGCAAAAGTAGGATAGTGATTCTAATTGATGGCATGATGACAGGAGTTGCTGAAGAGACTGGTGGTCAGTGAATCGTGTTGGAGGTATCGGGAATATATACTTAGGGCTAGTTGTCAGGTGGAGGCGGCTTGTTGTGCTCTCTTTGTGCCTAAATCCACTTGATTGGACGGGATATTCACTTCTCGAGTTCACATGTCTACCCTACACCTTTTATCTCTATCAAAGGCTGCGCATGGATGTGTATATATAGATGTACACATGATGAGCCAAGCTTGTCTGTCGTTCCCCCTTGAAACTTCCATCAATGATAGTTGTCCTGTTGTATCCCTTGCAAACCTATCCATTTCTACGCAACCATGTACATTATTTTGGACCTTTTGTTCTTCCTCTTATCATTTATATCAGTGGCCGATGCTGGACACTCTTTGTGGGAACATGGCGCTAGGACTGTTGGCCTTAAATGGGTAGCCATTAACCCCGGTCCAAGTCACCCTCAATGGCCTTCCCCAGCTATCAAATTTTGTTGGAAGAATGAAGAGTCGCGAGAGAGACAGGAAGTGTATCTTGATGCGGCTGTGGGACTCTGGCGTGCCTCTGGTATGGCTGATACCTTCAGGCTGGTGGAAGTTTCCACGGGGGATTGCATGCGGAATCCTGAAGAAACACTTCTTATCGAGGGTGACATAGACGACGACAGTGTTTTTTCTAGCATTGCGGCGCTCCCCGTTGCTGGTAGACCTTTGATGCATATTTCATGGACTGGCCACCCGGACGGATCGGAGGAACGTGAGCTAAACCGACATATAATCCTTGCGCACGAATTAGGACATGTCTTTGGCCTCTACCACCAGCATCAAGATCCATACATCTGGCGTTTGCCTTTAAAAAGGGACGACCCCGATAGGTCATTGATTATCTTTGACTGTTCGGCTTTGATCGGCTATGAGGGAGTTCTTGACAGATACGAAGGTGATGAGGACTATTTATACTCGCTTGGGGGTCCCTGTCGGAACCGTGAAAAGGCAGTTGAAGATAATTTTATAGCATCAGAATATCTTCCTTTCCTGACCCACGTTCAATCCCCCTTACGAATCGACGCCATGGACGGGGATGTGGACTGGCACTCTCTTATGATCTACTCATCATGGAGCGCGGCAAAAGAAGGGTTTTGGTCGATGGTCCGGCGCCTAAGCTATCGCACCATTAAGCTTCCAAAAAAGCCAACCCCAAGAGATATTGAAGGGTTGAATCATCTGTTCAACACTAGGTACCAGGGTCTCCGTTTCCACATGTACAATGAGCAGAATAGTGTGTATTACCGATTGTTTCTAGACAAGATCAGGGAGTGTGAGGCTATTAATTTTTGACCATGGTTGTCTTTGGAATTTGTTCGTAGTTCAGGAAGGTCCAATAATATGTCAACTTTTTACTTGATAAGCTCCATGGTTAACAAAAGATGGAAGTGAATGGTGATTCCCGGAGGAATTAGTGAATGCGAGAGAAGAAAGAAGTGGAGAAAGAAAGAGAGAAAGAAAGAGATTCACTGTTGAAGTAGCGGGTAAAAATACTCATCCACGTGCTATACACCGATGATTATAAGTTACAAAACCTGTCATGCTTTTTATTCTTTTCACTTTAATCTTTCCCTTCCCTTGCTTTCATTTTCTCTTCTACCGTCTACTTTGTTGGAATTTTCTCATCTTCCATCATGGCATTCGTTCATTCGCCTTTGGTCTTCGTCCTCTACATCTTAGCCTGTCAATTCTACCATGTTGACGCAGCTACTACTACTTGGGAAAGCTTTCCCTCGCATCCTACCATGCCAGGGACTGCTCCCAACTGTAGCAAATGGTACACTGCTAAGAAAGGAGACAATTGCTTCGTTGTACATCGTATGTATGGAATATCCTTCCAAGACTTCATCATGTGGAATCCTGCTGTGTCTCTGGACTGCACCAAAGGTTTCCTTGAGGGATATTCATACTGTGTTGGCGTAGACGCCTCGAAATCCACGCCTACCGCAACGAGCAATTCGATTTCTTCAGAAACCACAGTGACTAACCCTTCCGGTTCAGCTACAACCAGCAGCGAGGCACATCCCTCTTCGCTTACCTCGAGCATACCCTCTACATACACCTTCACCAACCCCATCACAACATCCTGGGATGTCACCATCCCCCCACGAGAGACGGCATGGCCACCAACGAAGACTCTGGAAGGCCAGCCTACGTCTTGCATTAAGTGGCACGAGGTTATGATGCGAGATACTTGTGACTCAATCGAAGCTCGCTATAGCTCATGGATGACCAGGGAGGAGTTGTAAGTTCATCTAGGATTCAATTCATCAAGCACAGCTCATATTGCCCTACAGCATGAAATGGAACCCAGGTCTGAGCGAAGAATGCCCATACCCTCTCGTGGGTTACTGGTTGTGCGTCATGGTTCGGCCGTCAGACTCTGCGATTGCCTTTCCCACTGCGATAACCAATATGTCGATTCCCACCCCTACCATGTACACGCCACCATCTGTAGCATGCCCTGGTATCACTAAATTCGAGTCCAAGCCCTCGCCGGTGCAAACAGGCATTGCCATAGCCTGTCAAAATTACTATAAAGCTACTACAGTACTTATATTTCTTAGTCCAGTTACGTCTGAGAGACTAACGCAAGATGACAGGACGATAGTTGTTCCAAGATCATAAAGAAGTACAATTACATCAGTGAAGAGCAACTCAAAGCATGGAATCCAGCCTTAGGAGCTGACTGTAAGGGCCTCCGCCCGAGCTACTACTACTGCGTTGCTGCTTTCCCCAGCGGCTCCTTGCCCATGCCACCCACCGTCACCACAGCCCCGACACCAACGCACACCGGGATTACGAGTGACTGCAAAGCTTGGTACCGACGAGAAGATCATGATTTGTGCAGTGATATCGCACAATACTTTGGCACGTTCTCTGAGGAAGAATTCAAGAAGTGGAACCCTGCAGTCGGTCATCGATGTGAAGGGCTTATTGTATGTATACTCCCACCGTAACGGAAGAAGAACTAACATACGCTAGAATGGCCACTGGTACTGTGTAGCAGTACCCGGTACACCTTCTACTCGCACGTCCATTCCTCTGTTCCCGACGAGCATTCCTCGTCAGCCGAATGTGGCTAAGAACTGCACCAGATGGTGGCATGTTTCACCGTACGAGAACCATTATCGATTTATCTCAATGTCTGTGGGCTAATAAGAGACATAGGCAAGAAGACTGCTATAGCATCGCCTTGAGGAACCGTATCAGGCCGGAAGACCTTTTCGCTTGGAATCCCGACGTGAAGGACTGTAGGCGCTTGCCCGTGGACCATGAGATTTGCGTAGGCGTGAATCCCATCACTACTTCCGATCCATGTGCTCCACCAACATCGACCCCGATAGGCGATACGACTACTGTGAGCTTGCCTCCACGTCCCACTGTCACCGGAACAGTGTCAACAAACTCCACGAAAGCTTCGATCACTTCGTCTTCAACACCTTGCCCCACGTCCACCGGTGTCTCAAAAACGACCAAGACGCTAACCACTCCTTCATTGCCTTGCCCTCCAGGCAAGAACTCAACTGAAACGGTGACAGTAACACCAACGCCTCCAAGAAAAACCACCCGTAGCAAAACCGGAACTAGATCCAGGAGCACCAAAACGATTACCACCACCATCACTATGGCCAATTGCACAAGCTCTACCTCTTCTCCCAGCGGTTCTACTTCCACTACGCTCAGAACCCACTCAACTCGGACCCGTTCCACTGTAACAACCCCTACGACAACTCACATGCACTATGATAGCACATCAATTCTACCGACAAGCCCAGCCTTAACCATAACTACTCCGTCGTCCCAGGCTTCCCGACAACAACAGGACGACCATATGAGACGACTAGCTCGGCAAGCAGCAGCCGAAGCTCCAGTGGGTAGGTTTGAGGTCTGAGAACAGAGTGGGTAATCATGTATGCACATATATGTACATACATACATATGTACCTTCAAACCATCATCGCCACGTGAAGGTTGTGTAATGACTAATGACAGTTTCCGAGTTCCAACAGGATGCAGCAAGAGATGATACCTCTTTAATACTGAATCCAACGCAGCCAAGCTCGGTCCATTGCCAAGTCAGTCCATGGATATTAAAAAAAAAAAAAAAAAAAAAAAAAAAAAAAAAAAAAAAAAAAAAAAAAAGAAAAGAAAAGAAAAGAAACTCCTTCCCAACCACCGTACCATCCAACCCTAACTAGCGCCCAACACTATAAACCACTAAAAAAGAAAGACTATAACACTCTCCTTCTATAGACAATAGTTTATACCTAGCTCAAAGATCTCCGACTGACTAACGCGACATCGATCCCTAGGCACGCATGGATCATGGGTTCTGCAGACATCGTAGCATAGATGCATGCGAATCTCCACCTCCAACACGGCCTGTATATTAACATTCGACCTATCAACGACCGTCGCCCAGCGGATCAATCACATTCTGGCTCAACCTTTTTCTGATCGATGAGATCATAAATGCTCGGCCGGTCCACCCGGAAGCTCGAGCTATCCATTGTTAGTCTCGTATCGTAGACCGGAGACTAGTTTAGTTTAGTCTTTACTTTCTCAGTGGTTGACAAGTCCATTGAATGGACTCCATTGAAGTGTGTCGCGTGGCTCGGACTTCGTTTCTGGGTCTTGAAAAGTTAGAAGTCAGTGTGTTGAGGATCTGGAAACAATGTGGGTTGGAGATTTGACAGTCGGTGAGTTGATTCGGTGCCGAGATGCATATAAATGTGGAGATTGAGTTGAGGGTGAATAATAATATGATCGCTATTTATGCAGGAAACTTTCCCAGCTTGTGTCGAGACCGGGGTAGATATACAGATATACTTGATTAGATGCATACATAATTCTCCTTCTAATGCCAGATGGATATAGTCCCCGTACGGTGTCTTTTACACAAAGCTAGGGTTTTCTTGTGCATTCAGCATAAATTTACAAAGCCCTAACTTCATTAAATTGTATTTATACCTACCTATGTATTTCATATATCTAGAATGATCAAGAAAGATACACGCGCTTCCCGCCATAATCCAGTCCAGAACTAGTACCCCTTACCCCCTTCTCCAACATCCAAAAACTCTCTCTCCCTCTACTCCATGAAATATGAAACACCCGTATCCCCATCCACCGTCTAGACCAATGCCCAAAAGGAAGAGCATAAGACAACGATTACGACCGTCGACAAGTGGACTCAACCGCCGTCAACCCAAATAAAACCGTTTAAGTGGAGAATTTCAACAAATCACCGAGCAAGCAGAATAAACAAAACTGGGTCCCCGGTTCGGCTACGGAAGGAAAGAGTGAAGTAGTTGTGGACACAAAGCCGAAAACAAAAACGATTGTTCGAGTTCAATTGTTCCAGTCATCGGCTACAGGAGAAGAGACCGAAGCTAAGGTTTTTTTTTTTTTTTTTTTAGTTCAAGTTTCCTCGATCATACGGAGGGACTAATGTAGATACTAGACAATGCTAGGGCCATTTGATGCTACATATAATAGAACGGTTTTATTAACTAGGATTGTTCACTGGAGCCCGGTGCATGCGTTCTCTTATCGGGTTCTTTCCAGTCTAAATAATAATTTTTTTAAACTTGTATTTCGTGGGGACTTATACCCTATCGGCAGTTGAATATCACTATAATTAATTTATGAAAGGGGATGGAATTCGGGAGTAAAAAAAAAAAAAAAAAAAAAAAAAGCGAAAGGTGGATTAAGTCTCAGTCCCCATGTCGCCGATCATGATCTTGTTTACTAATTTTTCAATTTGAACGAATCATTCGCGTGGTATTTGTTAACCCTTTTCTTCTATGTCGACCAGGATGACAGGGGGAGCTTATACAGCTTTAACCCTAGTTTGTATGTATGTTTGCTTATGATGACAATCAAACAAAACGAAAAGAAAAGAAAAGATGTAAAAAAAAGAAAAAAAAAACCACATGCCATTATCCTAGTTACCCCGATGATGATAACATACCTGACTAAGATATAAAATAAGAAGAATTCCCGCAATGCCTCGGTGTCGCCAGATCTCGCGATGAGTCGGGAACATGCCCCAGAATCAGGCCACAGTGGCATTAAGTTTCTTTTTTTTTTTTTAACCCTCGGTTCCATTACCCATATCACCCCATTTTGGTCACATTAACCTCTTTGTACTATCCACCGCGGGCCCGCGACTACGATACTTTTTTTTTTTTTTTTTTTCTTGATCACACGAGTCTTTTTTTCCTTCTTTGATTATCACAGCTCTGACTCGGGATCGGGTTTCGTATTCTGTGATCCCCTGATAATCATTCTCATCAACTGTAATCAAACCAGAATATATACACCATTTATATTGATAGATATGTACAAAATTAAAATCAATCTATCAACAACTTTTTTGAAACCAAAAGCAAGGAAATCAATACAGTCACACGTCAGCTAATTATGACCCGGCCACCGTTAGATGATGTCAAGAATCCAGGTTAATCCGGAATAAACTACTACTTCATTAGACTCGGTCGGGAATCGGACCCGAAAGCAGTCGGATCCGTCTATTTTAGTTTATATCCTTTTATTTGATTTGATTTTATTTTATTTTATTTATTTATTTTTTTCCCTACCGTTTTGTTGAACCCCTTTGATTTGAATACTAGGTAACTATTTTATATCGAAAAGAAAGTTCAAAGAGACTTTCATCCAGAGAAACAGGTATTGTATTCTTATCTATGGTTTGGACAGATATAAGTCTCAAATAGATTGAGATCATGATAGATGATAGAAGGAATATGATCACTCCATAACCTACTTTTTAGTCCTAAAAAAAAGGAATCAGACAAGCCCTGCACGTCATTAGGTATCCCGAGAACTTCCAATCCCTGTTCATAATACCCAAGTTTTAACCCTTACCCTAACCATCTCGTAAAAGTAAAGAAATCCCATCATAAACAACCAAAATAAAATCCCTAACTGACTTGGGTATCTAAGGCTCTCTAGAGTCTACTTAGGCTCTTAATCCCAAAACCTTTTCCCCACCGCACCACGTGTTTCATGAAGATAATAGGACGGCTTGAAAAACTGTTCTAACTTCTACGGGATATACCACACTTACTTACTTACTACTGGAGGCTGGGGCTGGGGCTTATTCTTACCGCCGTACAGTAGTTTTCTGCATCAGACCACTGGGGAATCTTTTACCCTTTTCTTCTTTTTTATTATTTTCGTTGGGTTTCGGGATCTCTGCCTCTTCTCTGGTCTGACGATTTTCGGATTCGTAATAGGTGAATTAATGGTTCTCTTCCTTTTTTTTTTTTTTTTTTTTTTTTTTTTTTTTTTTTTTTTTTTTTTTTTTTTTTTTTTTTTTTTTTTTTTCTTTTCTATGCTGGTCAATGGGTGACTTATTCTCCGTAGATCTATAAAATCATGCAACACCTCACGCACTCTTGAGTCAAGTCATTTCTTAGATTCTTCCATTATACTTCCATCTTTTCCCGTCCTTCGACTACAATAATTCTACTTGATCCCCCAACCCCAGGCGTTCGTGACCTTGAGATCTTTCCCTTTCTAGTTCCATCCTTCGACATTATCCTTTACATCATCAATCTTCACTCATTTCGATGCCAGAGACCATGGAAGCCCTACTCGATCCCGGTCGCCCCATAAAACATGTCGACCGCAAGTCACTGTACACCCGTCTCGAGGCTCGCATTAACTACCTCCAAGACTTTCTGGACTTCAACTCAGGTATGGCCCTTGCCGTGGTTCTTTTGCTGTGCGGCAGAGTTGCTAACCCCAACCGCAGCGGACGTTGAGGCATTGCAGACCGGGTCCAAGTACATCAAAGCGTTGATCCCCGCCGTCGTGAACATCGTGTACAAGAAACTGTTGGAGGTGGATATCACTGCTCGCGCCTTCCACACGAGAAACACCGCCGACGAGACCCCGATTGAAGATTTCTACAATGAAGAGAGCCCCCAGATCTTGCGCCGGAAGATGTTCCTTCGCTGGTACCTCACCAAGCTTTGCTCCGATCCCACACAGACCGAATTCTGGCGGTACCTGAACAAAGTCGGGTGAGTCTTTTTTCTCGTAATGAACATGGATGGCAGCTAACAGAAACCCACAGTATGATGCATACCGCTCAAGAACGCATGCACCCCCTGAACATCGAATACATCCACATGGGCGCTTGCCTCGGTTTCATTCAGGATATCTTCACCGAAGCACTCATGTCGCACCCCCGTCTGCCGCTGCCGCGTAAAGTCGCGCTGGTCCGCGCCATCGGCAAGATCATCTGGATCCAGAACGATCTCATCGCCAAGTGGCGTATCCGCGACGGCGAAGAGTTCGCCGACGAGATGTCCCAAATGACCCTGGATGAGCGGGAAGGATTCCTCAACGACAAGAAGATCCTAGGAGACAGCAGCACATCAGCCAGCTCCAGCGATGACGATCGCTCCAGCGTCGCCAGCGGCCCCAGCATAGCACCCAGTGTGGCACCGTCCAACGTGTCTGCGTGTCCCTTCGCCGATCTAGTGGTGCACCCTAAAGATAAAAACTCGGGTTCATCGTCGGAAACGAAGATCTGGGCTGGAAAGTAAATTGATTCGATAGTTTCCTTCTCGGTACGAAACCTTATCGGGAGGGAGGGAGTTATTATGCGCCACGGCAGGGAAGCATTTCAAAGGGAATAAAAGGCATAGCTGGCGTAAGGGGGCTAGATTATTGTTTTTTTTTTTTTTTTTTTTCTTTTCTTCCTCATTTCTTCGAACCTTCTTTTGTTTGGATTGTTGTTCTCGGTGGATAATCTTTTTTTTTTTTTTTTCGACTTCCGTTTTTGTTAAGCATGCATGGCGGGTGTTTGGGGGTCTGTTATTGCAAATTAATTTATCCAACGATATCCACTGACTATTACATGGGCCATTCCCCCCTCTAGCATAGAAAGCAGCGAAAAGAGATTTTAAAAAACAACCAATTTACTTTTTCTACATTTCCAGAACGATTCCCGCACATTCATGTCATATTTCGGTGACCCGCCGGGAGCAGATAATATCCCGTTATTGACTTTTCAGTGGGGAACGACACAGACATCGAGTACTATGTTTGTCTTCCATTTTCTCCCTTCTTCTTCCAAACTTCCATTCATTCAATATTCAATATTCAACTATAACCAGTTCAACAATCATTAAAATTAGCCATAAGACAGTTACAAATGTGGCGTCAGAAGATCTCCATCCAGATTCAGAATCAGAACCCACATTAGGCACTGTACCATATCACCTAGTTGTACCAGGAAATATACCAGGAAATGTACCTAGAAGAAAGTTTCGGAAATCAATTATTGTCAATATCGCCGATGGATGAGATATTGCAAGTGATGCAATTATTGGTTTCTTTTCTTTTTTTTCTTTTCTTTTTTTTTTCTTTTTTTCTTTCTTCTTTGTAGTTGGGTCATTGGACTGGGTTGGGTTCGGTTGTTGGAAGGATTAGTTTGCCGAGGTGTTTGAATATTGGATATTGAATATTGAATAAGTGGATGAATTATTCATTTTGTGTGAATAAATTGTTCAATTAAGACAGATAGATACAGATATAGATACCTATACAGATGCAGATGCAGATACAGATATAGATGCAGTATGTGATGTGTGAATTCCTAAATGAATTGTTCATCTTTCCATATTCAAATCTATAGTTACTTCATACAGTATTAAATATTAACACTGGAAGTCTGTCTATCCACCAGACTATCTGTCAAAGTTACAATAAAGCGTATTTCTAACTTAGTCTTAACGATTAATAATAATGGGTTCGGCTTTACGGATTAAGCCGTTTTGTCGGAGCCGTCATAATATCCACATCAAAGTTTCTTCCCTCGAACCTTTCTCTCGAGCCAACGCTTCGGAATTCACGGTGCGTAGTATACCTAATCTGGGTAGGGTGTACCGTACCTTACTCCATACGGAGGTAAGGTTACGCTTCTGGCAAATGAATAGGTGCAACTGTGGAAAGATGAGGATGTTGTGATTGGACCCCCTATCATGTAGGCGACTCCACAGTCGCCGCATTTTATCCTTTGGATGATGCAGAGGCAAGATCATTGACATTTTTCATGTAAGAGAAAAATTAAAAAAAAAAAAAAAAAAAAAAAAAAAAAAAAAAAAAAAAAAAAAAATCTGAAAGAAATGATTCATACAATTGTGGAGGGTAAAGACAATTCCGCGAAAAGTAGCCCTTCAACCATTGGGTCAGTGTCGCAACTTTCGAATCAAATATTCTTCTAGAAGAACAATTAATCTCTCCGTGAAGTGTAGAACTCACCCCCTGTCAACTTTATCTCGGGGAGAATGGAAGATGGTGCGTAGAACCCCCATCCAGACCCAGACATCCTGTTCATCTTACCCCTCTAGATGGCGAATCATGATAAGGAAACGTGCAGTGGCTTGCCAAGGTGCGCCCCAGATCGCCATCCCCTTACCGTCGGACTGGCCGGGACACATAAATGTCGGCTCCACTGCCGGGGATAGGTACCGAATCACTCCTCCCTCACGTCAGTAGCTGCATAATAAGTGTCTTCAACGGGCATGCTAATTGGGGATTAATAACTTTCTCTGTCGTTCCTGTCAATCCTTGTTCGTCCTTCCTTACCCCTTTCTTCGATCGTTCAATTTAAGAAGACCCTTCCCTCACCACCCTCCTTCATTCTCTTTTCATCCCCCGTTGCTTGACGCTAAGACAATCCGTTCCTTGACAAGGTTATCTTGACAGGTGGAGTTTATCTGTGGGGCCAAGGGGAAAAAACACATCCGAAATGTCCGCACCCGTTACAAATGGCAGCAAGGCGGCCATCCCGCTCATCATCAACAATGAATCGGCCGTGACAAAGACCGTCTTTAACGTGTATAGCCCCGCAACGGGCAAGGTTATTGACCGCTGCGCCAGTGCCTCAGTCGACGACGCCAATCGTGCAGTCCAGGCCGCAAAGGATGCCTTCCCAGCATGGAGCAAAATGAAGCCGTACGACCGTAGAGATATATTGATGAGAGCGGCCGACATCATGCTTTCCCGGAGAGAAGAATTGATTGGCTACCAGATGGAGGAAACAGGCGCAGCAAGGCCGTTCGTTGAAAAAACCTTTGAGTTGGGTGCTGGCTTCATCAAAGATTTTGCAGCAAGGATTCCGTCCATTGAGGGCTCTGTGCCTTCTGTTTCCGAAGATGGGGAATGTGCAATGGTTTTCAAACAGCCTTATGGTGTAATTTTGGGCATCGCCCCTTGGTATGACATTTCATGGCCACTGAAGCGAAGAATCAGTGATTTGAGTGCGTAGCGCTGTCAAGACTGACCCTGCGGATCTAGGAATGCGCCTTACATCCTAGGCACCCGGTCTATCGCTCTACCTCTCGCCGCAGGTAACACAGCAATCCTGAAGGGCTCCGAGCTGGCCCCCAAGTGTTTCTGGGCTATTGGCGATATCTTCCGTGAAGCAGGTCTTCCAGCAGGATGCTTAAACGTGGTTTACCACCAACCTTCCGATGCAGCTGCTGTCACCACTGCTCTCATTGCTCATCCGGCCGTCCGCAAGATCAGCTTCACAGGTAGCACAAACGTTGGCGCCATCATCGCTTCAACCGCTGGCAAATATGTGAAACCCGTGGTTCTTGAGCTAGGAGGTAAAGCGGCAGCTATTGTTTTGGATGACGCGAACCTAGAAAGAGCCGCGATGTGTTGTACAATTGGGGCATTCCTGCACGTAAGTACTACCCCCTTCGGCTGTGCGACTTCTTGTTGACGAGATCTTCAGTCCGGTCAAGTTTGCATGTCCACAGAGCGCATTATTGTACAACGTTCTATTGCGGACAAGTTCCGTGACATTCTTGCCGCTACATCAGAGAAAGTATTTGGCAAGCATACACCCGCATCAGTGCTCGTGACATCTGCTGCGGTCAAAAAGAACAGGGACTTGGTTTCTGATGCGGTCTCAAAGGGTGCGGACATTGTATTTGGGAACACTAACGCCTCTGAGGCATGCAGCAATGCTCTGCGGCCTGTGATTGTGGGGAATGTAACCAAGGACATGGATCTCTATTCCACAGAGTCCTTTGGTCCTACCGTCTCCCTCATGGTGGTTGAGAGCGAAGAGGAGGCGGTCGAACTAGCCAATGACACGGATTACGGCCTCACATCGGCGGTGTTTACGGATAATCTATTCCGAGGATTGAGGGTCGCTCAGCAGGTTGAGTCAGGGTATGATTCTCCCCGGGTCTCGACCTCCTATGATCCTGGCTGACTATGGGAATTTAGAGCCGTCCACATTAACTCACTAACCATCCACGATGAACCTGTCCTACCACACGGTGGATGGAAAAGCAGCGGATTCGGTCGGTTCGGAGGCGGACCCGCCGCATACGACGAATGGCTGCAAACGAAGACTGTGACCTGGGTGCAGTGAGATATCCTTGACAGTCAAAATCTGGATTAGCTTCCGAGCAAGTTCCATCTATCTATTCGCAAATACCCATGGGTTATAATTAGACAGCCATACGGAGAACATCCGTTCATAAGATATCCATTTCACAATACAATGTTCAATAGTCCCTGACTCTTTGACCCATTTGTAACTGGCGATAACACTAAAAAATCGTTCCATTTGCCCAAATAGGAATTGGGGGCGATATTTGTGATTTCGTAGGGAACGTTGCATTGCTGGGGAAGATCGGATGCTATCGACTCATCGAGCCCTAAGATGGACTGTTCATTTGACCGCGATTTCACATTGGGAGAAGTGCGCTGAGTCAGATTTTCTTTTTTTTTCTGTCTCTCTTTTTTGACCCTTTGTCTTTTGTCGTTTTCTTTTCTTTTTGACTGTGTATAGTTAATGTTAATTGAATAGGGGATAGGTAGTCAACCCCTCTTTTTTTTCCTTTCTATTTTGAAGTCCAGTTAATAATAGCTGAGGGCAGTGCAAGTCAGACATTGGATAAATCCAGATTTATCCAGATCAAACAATAACCCGGAGAGACAATAACTTGTGCATGTTAATTTTAGTGTTGAGAGTTGTCCCCACAGTCAGCTGAACCATGGATTAGGCAGAACTAGGCAGTCAGACCTCTCAGCAATCAGAATGAAAGACACCTGCGCTAGTCTCCGACGCCACTGGAGCTGACTGCAGTTTTTGGCACATGGCCAGTGATACTGTAGCACTATGCAGCGATAACGGAGTACTTCCTCGAGACCAGATTGGATATGTTTTGAGTCACCAGGTACAGGTACCTGACTTGGCCACGGAGTTATCCTATCGGAGATTTTAATCGCATTTTCCTTTGTGTTTTTTCTTGTTCCTCGTTAGACTAGTTTGAACTTTGCCCAACAAGTAATTTCTTTTTAGGGCATCTGTAATTTTACTCGCCCACGAATACTTTTTGAGAGTGTGGAGCCGACCGATGGGGATTTTTTGTCTGCCACTAATCCAGGAACAAGAAATGAGCGACAGGGCCAACGAATATCATCCCCGAGAAGAGACACAGCATGACTTCATGGCAGTTCATGATCTTCTCTTGCGGAGATCCATTGCATTTCTGGGCATTAGATAATGTTTGAATCCGAATCAGGAGTATTGAAACATGTACATTGGATCTGCTTCAGCTTTGTCAGTCGCCTACTTTTAGTTTTTTTTCTTTTCTTTCTCCTCTCTCTTTTTTTTAGTGGGGGGAGAAAAAGAAAGCAATCTCATCTCACTTTAATCCAAGTGGACACGAGACAATTTGTTCCGAAAATTAAAATTAAAAAGCACTCAATTTTATTCTTAGGAAGGATGGCAGTCGGGTCGGTGGCGTAAGCTTCATCTCGTCTGCTGAGATGAGAAAATAGCTAACCCAACAACAACAATTAACATCACCAACATCAAATCAAATAGGGGAGTAATTAAAAGGAGAAAGTATAAAAGTGGTGGGGGTGAGGGAGGGATTTCGGATATTTTCCGGAAGTTAGAATGAGACAAAATGACTTGCAAGTTGGTGTTGGGCAAAAGGGAATTTACGCGATGGAGGAGAAAAAAAAAAAACTGTACGCTGTACTCCGCTACGGTGTACATGCCTGAGGAGGCCAAGACAAAAACATCCCCGCGTTTGTTTTTCTTTTTTTCTCAATTCAATTCCCTGCCGATCATGCAGAAAGCGATGTCTCAACTTGTTGCCCATCAGCCTCGCCGTTTTATTTTATTTTATTTCCTTTTCTTTAACTCGCACTTTTAATTTTCCTTTCTTCTTTTCTTGTATGCAGATTCATCACATTAACAGCAATAAAAGTATTTTCAAGAAGAATTATATTTATAACACAGTGCATAAAATACAGAATAAATAATAAACTAAAAAACAACTCTCTCAAGGCAAACTTTTGGGTACCCGAGGTACATTGATATAGTTCACACCGTTGTTCTTTAGCTCTATATGCTAATGGCCCTAACTAAAAGATCCACGAAGTGGGCTACAATTTCGTCCCCTCTTCGATGAAGTTTCTATCACTCCCCTGATTGTGAAATTTTTTTAATTTTTTTTTTTTTCCTTTTCTTTTGCCTGTTTTGCCTAATTAATTTAATGAATGTTGGTCGACTATCCACCAATCATCGACACTTAAACCTCCCAGTTCAAGTCTGTTCGCACACTTCTACTCCGGAATACTTAGTTTTCCAAGAGATCTCGTTGAGCTAGTGTACAATTAAATTTGCGTCAAGCCAGTAAGAATGACTTGGCTACCATTGAGGTAACATCCGCGATGCCTCCACGAGCCCTGAACGTCGCTATGGCGTCTAGCATTCCACAATTTTAGATCACTGGACGAATCCGAGGATTTGGTTTTCTTGTATTTACCTCTAGTCCATCGGCTTTCATTTTATTTCTCATTGACCCACTAGATGTGAAATGAGCCGCAGGATTGATTGATGGTGTGAGAGACATTATCGTCGCCCCCCCTTCCCAAGGGGGGTTGTTGGTTTAGTCACTGTTGTTACACTTTCACAAATCCTTTTTCTTCTGTCCTTCTCCCTCTTTTCTTCTTCTTCTTCTTCTTCCTCTCCTTCCCAAGTGTTGTCATTCTTTTGCTACACCAGTCATTCTTTTGTCTCAGACATACCAGTCCCACTTCAGTCATTCCTTGGAATCCCACTCCCTTCAAAGCTCACGTTTGACGTTCTTCTCTCGTCTTCGACTCTTTGAATCAAATTCACCGTGATAAAGAAACAAGAGATCAAAATGCGTTTCCTCTATGCTGCTATCTCTGCCCTTGCGGCTCTGGCTACTGCCCACACCGACCCTGATACCAGCCAGGCCCCCTCTGGCAACCCTATCTACACCCCCAGCTTGAACGAGCAGGTTCCTGTCGGAAAGCCCTACTCCATCACCTGGAACCCTACCACTGAGGCCGCTGTCTCCGTGGTCCTCCTCCGTGGTCCTAGCACCAACGTCGTCCCCATCGACACCCTTGCTGAGCAGATCCCCAACTCCGGCAAGTTCGAATGGACTCCCAGCACTAGCCTCGAGGATGACACCACCCACTATGGTCTCATGATCGTCGTCGAGGGCACCGGCCAGTACCAGTACTCCACCCAGTTCGGTATCTCCAACCCTGGTGCTGCTGTTTCTTCTTCTTCCGCTTCCACCTCTGCTGCCGCTCCCGCCACTACTACTTCTGCCACCACCGAGGCCGCTGCCGAGACTTCCAACGCGGACTGGGTGAGCTACGAGGTTACCACCACCATTTGCGACTGCGAGACCCAGAGCACCGCTGCCCCCGTCGCCACCACCAACAGCGCTCCCGTCATCCCCCCTGGCCAGACCTACTGGGGCACCGGCACCGCTAGCGTTCCCGTCGTCTCTCCCACCAACACCCCCTACCTGCCCAGCACTCTCCGCAGCTCTGCCAACCCCTCCGGCACTGCCTCCAGCACCACCCCCGGTGTTCCTCTCTTCACCAGCGGTGCTGACCGCAACGCCATCAGCTTCGGTGCTGCCGCGGCCGGTGTCTTCGCCGTCCTCGCTTTCTAAGCAAATAGACACGTTTTAGTCTTGTGTACTCGAGATTCCCCTTTTCGTCTTACGTTCTAGGAAGGCCTACCTTCTAGCAGATAGTAATATCAGCTCTTCAATTTTTTCTCCTTGAAGACCAGGTGTACGTCGTTTTGTGCATATTTCTTCGAGCAATAAACACCTTTTTTTGAAGTTCACCAGCTCACCTGACTTCAGCCTTTTTTCATGTAATGATATTCTTATGTATCTTTTATTCAATGGACACGACTTTGCACTTTGCCTTTTACATGTGTTTCCAGTCTGCCAGTAAAACACAATCGTAAATCATAAACCACCTCAAGTGTAACAATACTTTCACATACCCTCCCATAATACAACTTCAAGTTCGTAAACACAAATACGAAGTACACACTATCATCCTAAAAACCGGAGTAAATCAAAGTAAATAAAAGTAAATAAAAAACACTCCGACCCCCACATCTCACGTGACAGATAAACGATAAGAATTTCTCCATCAAATTTCTCCAACCCATACAAAAGTAACCCAACCTACCTACCAATTTTTTATAAAATAATATCACCAACGCCGTGCTGCAGGCAGTACCCTATACACAATGGCGCAAGCACCACTTAAGAAAGCGAAGCCCAGTACCAACACCAAGTACGTTTTTTCTTGAAACCGGAGAAAGAAAGAGGCGACGCTTCTCTCGCTGCTTTCTCTTGCACTTATTCATGATTTAAGTGGTGAAGAGGGAGAGTGGGAGAAGAGAGGATGATAGGAAAGGAAGGATGATGGATGATGGATGATGGATTATAGATGATGAAAGGAAGGAAAGACTAATTGGGTATTCTTATTAGGCCGGCTACTCTGGGCCCGAAAAGAGGTCCTAGACAGATTGCGCCGAAGAAGCAGACTTTGATTAAGCAGAAGAAGTTGACTAAGGTGTGTTCTTTTTTTTTTTTTTTTTTTCAAGTACAGGTACAGTAATGCTGACAAGAGCAGAAACTTACCGCAGGATTGACGGCGCGGACGGAACGGAGTTTGGCGCAGAGGGCCGGACATTTGGAGATGCTGGCTGGAGGAAAGAAGGACAAGAAGAACGAGAAGGGCGGTTCGAATAAGACTCAGGCTGCGAAATAATTTGTTTTGGTTCCTCAATTTTGAATGGGGTTGGTTTTTTTATTTATCCCCTGGTTGAGAAGATGGAAAGTACAACATACGAGTAATGATATCTTAGATACCCTGGTTGTGACTAAATGTGTGTGTGTGTGTGTGTGTGTGCGTGTTGAACCCTCAAAAAGTCTAGGTCTATGTACTGTTTCCCTTACCTACTTTGGTATATAAAAGTAAAAAGTATGTACTGCCTGTACACACAGGAATCTATCGACAGGAAGTAAAGCCCCAATCATAGCCCCGAACGTGTGGAACACCGAAACTTCATAAATCATAAGACCGAAACAATCAACAAGAAGGTAAAAACAAAACGAAATAAAAATATGAAATGAGATAGAAGACGCTGTAAAGGGTATCTTAGGTCTTAGTTCCGTTCCAATCCACCAACAATGATTTTTCCCCTCCCTTTTATGGTTTTTTCTTTTTTCTGTTTTTTTTTTTTTTTCCATGTTCTAATGCGCGATCTTGGATGTGCCGTTAGGCGCGCCAGCTTGTTCAACCAGTTCCTGGCCCCTGTTGATCCATCGCTGAAATCCCTCATCAGTCGGATCCACCGGGAAGTCATCCCAGACAGCAGTCTCGGTGTCAGCATATGTGGACCATACGCCCTTGGGAACATCGGCAGCGGTCCAAGAGGGCAGTTTAGCCAGCACACACGTGTAGTAAACGTAAAGGATCCTGCAGAGGAGGTCGACTCGGTCAATGTAGTGCTGTTTGCTCGGATCCGGTTTACGACCGCCATCTCCAAGACGCTTCCACCAGGAAACACGCCAACGAAGTGTGAGAAGAATGTTTCCCAGTTCATTTAGGAACCTCAGATGGGTGTCCTGAGAGATCTGTTTCCATTTGATGTTGTAAAAGTCCCGTTCCAGTTTCCGGAATCCTTCAACTTCTAACATCCGGCAGACGATCCGAGAGAGTTGTGCGGCCATGAGAATTTCACGTCGATCATCTGCGTTCTGGATATTCATGGGTCTCTCTTGGCCGCCAGAATGGAGGGGAACGAAACTATAGCTCGCACGGCTGGGCATGTTGTTCCATTGCGACAGGAGAGCCTACAAGGGTAACAGGTCAGTATCCTCATTCCTGTAGTAACTCCGGATTATAGTAAACTTACATAGAAGTTGTTGATCGGGTCGCAATCTTTGACGCAAGTCAACCAATTCTTTGACTTGTCCTTTGATTCGACTATCCGACGGTCGATAAACTCGAGAAAGTTCGATCGAGAGTTGCCATTGTAGTCGCTTAAGCCCCTCAGGAATTTATAGGTTTCTCCTAAGTCGAGGACGTAGAGAGAGCCCCAGGACTGACTGGCGCGGATGTTGAATCGTCCCTGCCGCTCACCAAGGAATGACAGAAGGTCATTCATGTCGAATTCAACCGGGATATCCATTCTAACTCGTCCACTCCTATCCAATGTAGGATGATTGACAGCCCGTTGGGCTATTATTCGTTAGCATCTGATCGAGTAGGACAAAGAAAAGGCTATTCTACATACAGACGTAGTTGCACGTGCCATACTCGACAATGTTCGCAAAACAAGCCCGCGCACATGGTTGCTCATGAAGCGTAGGACGACAAGCATCACATGGAGAGCTACCATCACACTTTATCCCGTTCATCAGTCACTTGAGACAGATTTCAAAACTCACTTGAGGGCGACACATACCTTTCGCTTGTTCAATCGGCATTGCACGCATGTGTCTTTGTTTTTCCTTCGCAACCCAGCATTTGCTCTGCCGACCATGGTCAGGGGACCTTTACGCCGCGCCCCGCGTGGCGGGGACACAAAGTCTGCCGAGGCGATGGAACCGCCTTGCCCATCCTCTTGCACAATCTGTAGCGGCTTGGGGTGGCCATGATCCAGGGAAACATTCGAACTGCGCGGTTTGCGCTTTCGTACAGTAGCGACAGACTGTAAAGCAAGAGCTTGAGGTCGGCCGGCTGTCCGCTGTGCGGCAGAGGACGAGGCTCTGGACCTGGAGGGAACCGACACAAAAAAGGACTCAGATTGTGTCTCGCTAACCATGAACGCGGTTGCACTTTGCGGAGGTTGTGATATCTCTGATGTCTCGTCCTTCTGTGTGCTCTTCCAGATAGTTTCCTCATCTAATTGTTGCTCTGGATATCCCGGGGTATCATCGCTCGTAGCAGAATAGGAACATTCATAGGCACCCGTAGGGTAATCACCGGACACCGACGAGCTCTCTGACTTATACTGGAATCCATCTTGCCCCTGCTTTTCCTCCTTGAAGAATCCTGCGCCCTGTGGAAGCGTTGACAAAGATGTGGGCGAAGTCATGTTTGTGGGGAGCTGAGACTCGAGGCCGTCAAGCCAGCGGGATTCAAGCGCCCGTAAAGGACCCTGGAAATCGCGTAATGAATTCACATCCTTATTTGGCAGCTCTGGGCCTAGAGGAATGGACACGGGAGGGGCTGGATTCGCCATATTCTCAGCGGTAGCGTTTGCAGAATGCTCGGTCCAAGCCGCTGGAGTGGAGAACTGGAATGGCTGAGGCATGTTCTGGAATGACAGGAAGTGGTCAGATGGCATGTCGGCCATCCCATGCGACTGTGGGGGCTCTCCAACATCATCAACAATGACGGTATTCGTCGAAGCTGCCGGTTCTTTGCTATATGGGTAAAGGAGTGGCGGCGCCTCCATAGGGATCCCAGCCGTCATGGCATTGAATAGCTGATACTGTGGCCATGACTCATCCAATTGGAAGTTATCATCGGCGGAGGATGGTAGAGTCCTGGGGCTGACGGTGCCGCTGACGGTGCCTTCGGCGATGCTAAATTTCTCGGGGGTTGTGGTGCCTTGCTTGCTATCGGGGGCAACCTTATCAGCTTGAGATTCGGTGTGTTTATGGGAAGGGGTTGACCACACCTATTGTCACTGCTGTGAAAACCACTTGACTGGTCGAGATAAGAGGCATTGGAATGATTTTTGGACAGGGACCCGTGGAGGGTCAGATCGACGATATCGGCATCGTCCTGAGTCGAGTCTTGGCTTGTGTCCCACTCCAGCGGTTGTTCGTATGGTGGGTGTTCCCACGGTGGGATTGAAAAAGCAGAATCCGTTTGCCAGTTATCGAGAATTTTGGGGTCAATGCCCGCAGCCGTACCAGTATTCCCGCAGTCCATACAGGGGAATCGAGGGACAGATAGATGACGTTGACCTCGAGATGCTGACAAGGCCTTTCTTTTCCCTACTATTTTTTTTTTCTTTTTTTTAGCGCGCGTTAATGGGGTGCGACGTGATCAAGAGTCTCGATCAAGAGCACCGACAACAACGCGAGTTTATATGCACGGGGAAATGAATCTTGTTTTTTTCTTTCGGAATGGAATGGAAGATCCAGATTAGAGAAAAGATGACAGGAGATGTATAAAGGTTGATGATGGTGTGACTGATAGAGAAATTCGAATGCGCTGACTTGTTCCCCACCAAAGATTTTGCGGCGATCGGCCGTCCGGTGCTAAAGCTGTGATTAAGTCCGCACAGACCAGACCCCCCCTCAACGTTGTGCTATTTACCACGTTGCACAGTTATTTTAGAATTCAAATCAATATATATATATATAAGGTGAATACAATATCGATATGTTTGGTGTCTTGTTTTGTTTAATAGTTGTAGAGGCAAACACAAAGATGTGAAAAGGGCAAATCAGTCGGAACAATAAGACCGGGAAAGATTTCATCGAGGACCGAAAGATTCAGACGTGGGATTAACAATGCGGTGATCTACTACATTTACTACCCGTACTCCGTACTACACAGTATTAGTGAGACTGACTATGTTTTGGACTAGGCCTCCATCGCTTCTTTTCTTTTTTTTTTTCTTTCATTTCCTGTATATGACCGCTGCATCCGACTCATCCGCACACAATTACTAGTAAAGATTGGTGGCTATGCCACAGAAATTACACTTTGGCAACTATAAAAAATATAATTTAAAAAAATAAACACACCTGATGATTATCTAACCAGATCAGGATTACGAGACAGAATCATCTCATCCAATATCATAATACTACTAATAATAATGAAAAAAAAAATAGTTTTTAAAAATGAATAGTATGGTGTGGAACGGCATTCAAAAAGTATCCATTGTTTGTTTTGTGTGCCCCATGTGCCGTCCATCGAGGCATCTGACTCGTGAAGCCATAGCAAATAAAACGACCCGCTGGGTTTAGTGGCTTGCATCGTGGTTGGGAACTGTGGATGAGAAGGTTCTTCTAAGAATAAGTAAACACAAACTAAACTCGCTGCATCAGTCAATCATAAACAAGGATCATGTCATTCTAGAAAAGCCTTGATTTTACTCTGTGTGCGTTGGTTGGTTCCACACAGAGTTTCCAAACTATCCAATCTATTTAATTACTTTTTTGGTAGTCTATTCAGTTCATGGGAATAATCATGATTATCCTCCCTCAGGGTCCGACATCGCCTGAGTTTATTGAACAAAGAAGAAAAGTTAAAAAGAGGAAAATAGAAGAAAAGGGGGGGCACATCCTGAATCAACAATATATAGTCCACATCGATATTCATGTTTCATATTCTGGCATGCGGTAGTATCTAAAATTTTTGCAAATATATCTAGTTAATATCTACTGAGAGGTACCTGCATTGGACGGAGATCCTCTTTCAAACCCTGGTATCAAGTTATCAACCTGTCATCTTATGATCCTGACTCTCTTCTCTTAGTCGACTATCTCTGGCCATCTCGGCCTCTCGGGTCCTCAGGCGAGAAATGACGAACTCGCTTCTAGAGACGCTAAACCGAGCTTGGAATGGCAGTGGAACCATCCAATAGGAACCAAATCTTGCACATTCATTGAATATTCTATTCAACCATTTCAGTAATACGAGCATTGGAATTATTCAGCCAACAACGTGATCATTTATCTCATGCAAGTACCCCAAAGAATCCTATAGGAGCTCATTGCTCCTATGATTAAAGTGTTCAAGCATTAGAGACAGTTTGAGGCAAGGAAACTGAACCTAAATAGGACATCGATAGCGATGGAGTGAGCCTTTGTACAACCAAGCCAGCCACTAAGCAATTGAAAGCTATATAAATACACTTTGTTTTTATCATTCAATACCTGATTGAGTCAATCTTAAAGAGTCTCTCCGTCTCTTTCTTCCCCATATATTTATATATCACAGATCGCCCCCTCTTCGGGACAAGTGCATACATCACACAACCCGAGCCATGAAAAGCCCTCATACGTCGTCTGATTACCTCACTGAGACAATGTTTTCCGACAAGAGAGCATCTGACCACTCAAGGATTTCCATTGCCATGGCTCTGATTAGTTTTCCATCTTCTCACTAACCCATTATTTGTGAACGGTGACATAACTTTTCTCCATTGATGTTCACCGCAGTCTCTTTTCGGGAGTCCCTTCGGTTGGTCCGGTTCGGTTTCATACGGTAAGATTTCTGCAATGAGATTGGGGTTTACCGTAGAATTGACAAGAATTGCCGTGAATTTGACCTCGTATCCCATTGTATTGTTTCAGTCATGACCTCGAAGACAATACCAACATTCCGATATGGGGACTCCCCGCAGCTCCAACATCTTCACCGTTGACCACATTGGAGACTACTTTCCCCGGTATGTCTTCGGTAGTAGTCGGGGTATGTAGTGTGAGAGAAAAAAAAAAATCGAATCTCCAGGCTCAACTATCCATTAAATTCTGACTATAAATACAATGTAGTTCCAGCTCGGCTCGGAAAGAGAAAGAGAAAGAGAGCGCGAAAGTTGTCCCAATCTATCCCCGGGTTCAAAGGGATAAACCCCGAACGGAGAAAGGTCCGGTTTCATCACGTACACATCTTATTCTACTTGTTCTCCCTCCCCCGCCAAGCCTAGACTTCTGGACTAGATCGACATTCGGACTATCTACAACATGCATATCTTGGTATGGTCCTGATCTCTTGTCGCCTTTTCCACAATAGTCTTTTTTCCTATATCACAAGACCATTTTCCTCGGACAAATGAAACCAACCATCGGGAAAGGAAATTTATACAAATATAAAAAAAAAAACACTAGTTATCCAACATAAAACCCTTGAAAAAAAAAAAAAAAAAAAAAAGCATAAAAAAAAAAAAAAAAAAAAAAAAAAAAAAAAAAAAAAAAAAAAAAAAAC